>WSFP011527163.1:0-12216 GCA_009831015.1 Picea engelmannii | reverse complement strand
CGGAAAGTCCCACTTCTCTATGCCAGAAGGTAAACTCCTACGTCACATCATATCAACGAGAGGTATAAAAATAGACCCTAAGAGAGTGGAGGCCATTAAGGGAATTGAAATCCTAAAAAATAAGAAGTCTATTTAGTCTTTTATAGGCAGAATAAATTTTTTAAGGCGATTTGTGCCAAACGTTTCTGAAATCATAAGGCCTATCACCAACATGCCGAAGAAATATGTTTTTATAAAGTGGTTACATGAGGAAAAATCAACATTCCAAAGGATCAAACAAGATTTGGTTGAAGCCCCTGTATTAGTCAGCCCTCACTATGCCAAAGAGTTCTTTATCTTTTCTTTCACCTCCAAAGAAACCATTGTTGATGTGCTACTACAAAATAATGAAGAAGGGCATGAAAAACCCATAGCCTTTTCAAAAAATCCCTCCGAGATGTTGAGCTGAAGTATGCCATTTTAGAACAGAAGGCCTATGCGTTGGTCAAAGAATTGAAATCCTTTAGGGTGTATGTGTTATAGTCTAACATAACAACCTATGTTCCTAGCAACAATGTCAAAGAGATTTTGGTCCAGCCAGACAATGAAGGGAAAAGAGGGAAATGGATTGTCAAATTGATGGAATATGACCTGCACATAAATCCCACCAAGATGATTAATGGGTAGGGAATTTCCAAGTTATTATCAGAATCAAAATGTAAGGTACTAGAATTGCATCAGACCTTCACTCAATCTGATGCACCCATGACGCAGTCTGGACAAGACAACACACATGTATTTGAAAACTAATATTCTTCACCTTGGTACAAGGATGTTATTTACTTTCTGTAACACTAGAATGTCGACCAAATTTGAAAAGGAAGAGGGCCAAGTATCTCAAATTAAAATATATAAATTCTGCATTTTAAATTAGAACCTGTATTGGAGTGATCCTGTTAGAATCCTATTAAAATGTATTGATGAAAATGAAGCTAAGAAATTCATAATAGATATGCACCAAGGAGTTTGTGGAAGACACCAACATTGGAAATCTAAAACCCTCAATATCCTAAGGGTAGGGTAATACTGGCCCACTTTTGGCACAAGGGAAGACCCAGGGTTTAACGCTATAACAACACACCAACAAAACCCTAACTACCGGCCCTTTCAGCAGCACCTGCGAAGCAGATGAAGTCTCACCCGAGGTATAGGCAGGGGAGGTTTCAAGACTCAGGTGTCTGCAACCTTAGCTGGGACACATGTCTATGATTACAACACTTAGCAAGCACTTAACATAGATCATTAATCAATATTCCACTTAGATATACTCTGTTGATATAACAGAGCATCACAACATTCACTTGTGTCTAGGTTATTTTAGCACTTAGCAACAACAAGATAGATCAGATCTGGTAGACCAAACACTTAGCATATTCATACACATCAGATTTAGCATTCATATACATCTCTAGCACTAAGCATATGAAAGTCTATCTAATCACATCTAAGCACTTAGCAATACAAAACATCTAAGAATAAGCACAAAGCACAACACACAGTATTTATGTGGTTCACTCCCACCTTGGGGCTACATTCACCAACTCTTATTATTTATTAGCTTCAGTCAATTCGGTTACAACACATAGATGTCAAAATCCTACTCCGCATAGGACATGAGATCTGTGTGCACCTCACTAGATCTTCCTTCCTCGAGTAGATCTAACACAAAACCTCCTTACAATATCTACACTTAGCACTTACAACACTTGCACTCAGATCTGCAAGTCAATTACATAGATCAATTCTATCACTAATCCATTGGCTAATAATCTCTCTTACTTACATCACCTAGATATCTATTTATACATTACAAAAGTCATCCTAACCGTGGGTAAACCCATGGGTTGACATCCCTTTCCAAAAAGGACCCAAAAAGGGGGTCTAGCTTTCACAATCTCCACTTCGTCTTCGACAAGCTTTTGAAGTCCCAAAAATGGTCAAATATGACCAAGTGTTCCTCAAAACTTGGTCAAGGGCCAACAGGTCCCCAACACTCACCTTTGACTCGTCCCAAGTCACTTAGGTCTGATTAGTTATGCCTCGAATGCCTTGAGCTTGGCTCAAGCTGTTTCAACCTACTACTGTTCCATGACCTCTTGCTCGATGAACTCCTGGATGAGTGCATTATTCACGGGCCCTTCTAGGTGTTGCTATGTTGAATTCATGACCTACTTTAGCTCTGTTCCTTGGCTCTTAATCTCTATAAATAACTGACATACCTTATCCTGCATAGGTTGAAGTTGTTGAGTTACTTCCATTACCTTGCTCTGGATCGTATGGATCTGTTGTTGGGTGGTGCGCTACTCGTGAGACCGCTTCATTCTCTCTACGGGTGATAGGGCCTTTAGCTGCACCTATAGATTTTCGGCTTCATGCTTTGCCTCCTAGAGCTACGACTCCAATTTATGCAATTCTGGATTCTCGGTTAGGTTCTCATATATCTATGCACTTCTATTACTTAACTGTTTGAAATCCTCAATGAGTGCTTTAATCCTTTCTATTTTGCTCTGGGAAGTCATTTCTCGTTGGTCGTGCACTTCTTGCAGGGTAATTGGTATGGTCTAAAGCTGTAATTCCATGACTCTTTGTTGAAGTTGCTGAATAACTTCAACAAGCTTCATCACTTGGTGCTATATGGGTTCTTCTACCTTCTTCTCTAAGTTGGTCACAAAGTGAAAACTGTTGACTACTTCTTCAATCCCGATCTGCTTCGTGAGTAGCTGCTCTTTCTCTTTTTGGATCTTCGCTCTGTCTTCTTCAAATTTCACTTGGAGAGTGTCCTTCTCTTGTTGTGAATCTAGACGTTGTTTGATGATTTCCTCCTGTGCTTGCTTTAAGGCCTGGGTGGCCTGCGTTGTTTCTTCCTATGCTTTCCGAAGGCATACTTCGATTGTGTCAACAATATTGAGGAGTTGAACTGGTTCATCTCCCTCTTCTGTTATTCCTTCTGGCAAGGGTGCAGTGGAGACTATGCGGCAAGAATGAAGTGTCTGCTACAATCCTTTGAGCTCGATCTCAATTCTGTTGTACATTGTCTCTTTCTTAGCTTCCTTCTTTTCTGCTATCTCTTCCATAGCTTCATTCATAGCTATGATGAGGAAACTGAAGTCATCTAGAGTGAGAGTGGTCTGTAGCTTAGTTACCGGTGATTTCTATTTCTTCCGAGAGGAAGGTTCCAGAGGCGAACCCTTCCTATTCTTTATGATTTCTACTTCATCTTCTGGTCTTTGCTCGACTTCTTCTAAGTCTTCACCTTCACCTCCTTGATCTGGTGTAATGGAAGCTGTTCTCATAGATAGGATATATATATCCTGGACTTCCTCAACCTTCTTTGTCTTCTTTGTTTTCTTTGTCTTACTAGGCCCAGGTGTATCCTGCATAGCTTCTGGGCCGTCGATGTTGAAAATTTCTGCGGGGTCTGTTGAAACAAGGAGGTCCGCTGACCATTCCTTAGTGATCTCCTCCAGGTCTTCTTCTGTCATCTTATAATAAGACTGAATATGTTCCTTGTGCTAATCAGCGCATGCTGTAATATATATGAAATGGCAGTCCACACTGAACTTCATCAAAGGTCGAAACCTGTGTAAAGTATTCGGGGTCATGCAAGTCTCAGATTGGATGGAGAGCTTCAACTGGGTGTAGTAGGTATGGAAGACAACATTGGATTGCCACTACTTGTTCATATCATTCGAGTACCACATTGTACTGAACTTCGCGACCAATGGTTCAAAGGGGTTGATGTCCGGGAAGATTGCACCTTTTGGTAGCTCCCGTGCAACAAAATCTATAAGTATCAAGAGCCAGCTAAAATGGAATTCATGCCCCTGATCTTGGGATTCTCTATAGTCAATCTCTAGTTGATTCACCATGTACTTCACCCAGTTCATTTGTAGTCCCTCTGCACACTTCCATGTGAGGTAAACTACAAAGTTGGATACTTGTGTGGGTCGATTCTTGCGTACCAACTTCCCTGCGATCATTTGACAGGCAAGGCACACTGTTCCACTTTCAATAGAAGATACCTTGTAGCCTCATGCACCTTTCTCAATATCGCCATAAGATTCTTTAATATTCTGAGCAAGAGCACGATCCATGGTCTTTCCAGGATAGTAATCATGGGGATCATGGCCCTGCATGCTAAGCCCGGTGATCTGATTGATCAGCATTGGATCAACTATTATGCAATGGTTTAACCATAAGTATCCTCCATGGTAACTCACCAGCAATAGCTTCACACAAGCATTCACCTACTGGTGTCCACCGAAGTGCGGTATATTCATAACATTGAGCAGAGTGGACTGTGCAAGGTTCATCATCCATTGCCGAGGGACGATCTTTGAATTCTTTTCCTTGGTTCTGGTTAGGTACTTGCATGGGGCAAGCATACTGTAAACTTTACGATCCCCCAGGTTGAAGTCACTAAACTTCAATGCTGCAATATTTTTGTGATCTATGCAGACTGCGCGTACCCCTTTCGGCAGGTACGCAATGACTAAAGTGTACTCAAAGTTTCTAGGCACACCGTCTTTGTTGATCACACCGCTCAGAGATGGTATGTAAGCAGGTAGGATGGATGGAACCAACTTCGCATTGGCCATATCGTCTTTATGTTTGGTTCTTCTTTTTGTGTCAGATCAAGATGTTCCTGCTTGAGCAGTCAACGGGGAGGCTTGCACTCCTCTCGTCGATGATGCCTATAAACATGTAGACAATCCTCTCTCTAACATGACTCTTTTGGCTCTGAGGCTAGTGAGTACCTCTCTTACATATTCTTCAGCTGTGCTAAATTCGTCAGAAATATATGCTCAGGATGAATATATCGGGTTCTCAAAGTAACGTAGGTATTGTAATAGGGTAGAGAGTAAGAGTGGGGTAATCATCGTTCACAATTCATGTAGTCTGTGGACTCAAATTCGCAATTAGCAAAAGTGTCTTTCATGCATGGCGCGATGGAATAAGTAAGTAACTTTGTAACAGATCGTTTGTAATGGATATGGGGCTTCATTAACTCTTGTTATGTCCATTATGGCATGGTTTAACAGTCTAGTGATGATCCATCAATGATTTTTGATCCGTTCAGAGCGGCAGTCAAATGAATATATCAGCCTCCAACAGATATATTGCTTCGCCATGGCGAAGTGACCCATGTCATTGTTTTGATATCCCGGTGAGGCTCCAATTTTGCAAAGTTTATTTCTGAGAGGTTCCCTCTGGAACCCTCTATAGCCTACCGATCTTAGATTTCTTTTTACTTAGCTTCCTAGCCTTCTTCCCCATGAGCTTCGTCTCGGTAGTTCTTTTCCCATTCTGATTCTTATTTTCCTTGGGCATAGTCACTTCGCGCTGCTAAGGTTCTCTCCCAAGACTTAGGGGTACTACTTTGTCTATATCTGATACAAATACTCCAATCTTTTGTGAGTCTCCTAATGCTTTTGCAACTTTGACATCTAGGCTTCTAGTGTCAAATAGCTTTGATTTATTCTCCTGTTCCTCAATCAATCACGTGATCCTTCTGGTCATGAAATATTTTAACTCTTGTCTCTTTTGTTCTAAAACCTTTTCTTCTTCCTTCTTCCTGGCTTGATCTCTTTCAATCCAAGGCTTTCCAAGTAACATAGTAAACGGGGCACTGTCCTCAATAAATTTGATAATATCAAAATCTTCCTCTGTCGAAGTTCCATTGACATTCATAGCTATCTGAGTGAGCCTTCCACATAGGTTTACCATTTTCCCTTTGAATAACCCTATTATGCTTAGTGAATGGATCATAACAGGCCTTCCTATAGCTTCTCAAGTTCTCTCTGTCATAACATTCACGTGTGTTTCCTCATCCAGAACACAATCAATGTCAAAGTCTCCTATTATTACCTCGATGCATTCTTTTTCGTTAAAGACCTTTGATAATCTAACATGTCGGTGGTCATTCAAGGTGTATTTCATATTTAGTAATGTATTTTCTGATTCTCTCTGGGGTTCTTCTATTTCTTCCTTAGGGTTTTCTTCATTCAGATTCATGCCTTCAATCTTAACAATCATTCTAGGGAAATCCAATACTTCGTGGTCCAAGACTTTGGAACAGAGACAACTAGATCTCCCACCAGGGAATTCCTTAGCAAGATGTCATAGTATTCTGCAACTGTAACATAGGGTTAATCCTCTATTTCTCTTAAATGATCCTCAACCTCTTTTGTACTGTGCACTAGGATCATGGTAGCTAGCCTGCAAAAAATTCTTTCTAGGATCCTGCATCCATTTGTTAGTCCAAACATTCTTTCTATGCATAGGTATAACATATCTATTAGATCTGTTCATATCAAGATTTATTTCATCTATTAATGCCCTAGTTTTAAGGCTAGGATAGATTCTATCAAACATGCCTAGATCCATGCTCTAGAAACCACATTTTTCACTTATCTTACTTCTACATATCTCAAAGATTTCAAATCTAAAAACTTTTAACTATTCTTACCTTTATCAGAGCACTGAGCTTACAGATCTTACCTATTTTCTTCAGAAACTTCCACTTTTACTTTTCTTAGAGCACAAAACGTTCAGATCTTGCTTCTTTTCTTCAGATCTGGCCTTCTCTTTTCAGATCAAGTAAAATACTATGCACTAGGGCACAGATCCACGCATAGATCTTCCACAGTTTCAGGATAAATCTTTGCACAAAGATCCTTCTCCCTTAGTTCCCAACAATCACAATTTCGGTCCCAGTAACAGAACCATTTGTTGGCACAAGGGCAGACCTGGGATTCAACTCTATAACAACACACCAATAAAACCCTAACTACCATCCCT
This sequence comes from Picea engelmannii, assembly GCA_009831015.1. Lineage (NCBI taxonomy): Eukaryota > Viridiplantae > Streptophyta > Pinopsida > Pinales > Pinaceae > Picea > Picea engelmannii. Next base: position 5,376 of record WSFP011527163.1, on the reverse strand, counting down.
TTCGAAAGCACCTGTGAAGAAGATGAAGTCTCACTTGAGGTAGAGGCAGGGGTGGTTGGAAGACTTAGGTGTCTGCAACCTTAGCTAGGACACAGGTCTATGATTAGAACACTTAGCAAGCACTTGGCATAGATCATTCATCAATATTCCACTTATATCTACTCCACTGAAATAACAGAGCATCGCAACATTCACTTATGTCTAGGTTATTTTAGCACTTAGCAAAAACAAGACAGATTAGATCTGGTAGACCAAGCACTTGGAATATTCATACACATTGGATTTATCATTCATATACATCTCTAGCACTAAGAATAAGCAAGTCTATCTAATCACATCTAAACACTTAGAAATAAAAAACATCTAAGAATAAGAACAAAGCACAACACACCGTGTTTACGTGGTTCACCCCCACCATGGGGCTACATCCACCAAATCTTCTTCTTTATTAGCTTCAGTCAATCCAGTTACAGCACAGAGTTGCCAAAATCCTACTTCGCATAGGATAGGAGATCTATGCACACCTCGCCAAATCCTCCTTCCTCAAGTAGATCTAGCACAGAGCCTCCTTACAATCTGTGCACTCAACACTTACAACACTTGCACTCAGCTTTGCAAGTCAATTACAGAGATCAATTCTAGAACTAAGCCCTTGGCTAATCTTCTCTCTTACTTACATCACCTAGACATCTATTTATACATTTCAAAAGTGGGCCTAAGCATGGGTAAACCCATGGGCCGACATCCCTTTCCCATTACATATTCCCCAAAACCCAAAAATGACCCAAAAAGGGGGTCTAGCTTCCGCAATCTCCGCTTCACTTTGCGCTTCGTCTTCGACAGGTTGTCGAAGTCACAAAAATGGTCAAATATGACCAAGTGTTCCTAAAAATTTGGTCAAGGGCCAACACCCACCCTTTTCTATGATGTATTCACTACAATAAGGGCATGTAATGAATGTAAAAAGTTTGCAGGAAAACATAAATTTCTCTCACTGCCCCTAAAACCTATCACTACCAGTGGCCCATTTCAACAATGGGGATTGGATTTCATAGGGGAGATAAATCCACCTTCCAGTGGGAAGCACAAGTGGATCCTCACTTCCACTGACTACTTTACCAAATTTATCGAGGTTGTTACCACTAGGAATGCTACTGACAAGGTGATTATGAAATTTTTGGAAACCAATATCTTTTCTAGGTTCAACTTCCCTAGAAATATCATAACAGATAATGCCTAGGAATTCAAGTCCAAAGCCATGATTGAATTATGTGGCAGCCATAAAATCACCTTGACACATTCCACACCCTATTATCCTCAGGGGAATGGGCTGGCTAAGTCATCAAACGAGACTCTCATCAGGATCATCAAGAAGTTGTTGATTGAAAAAAAGAAATACTGGGACTATAAACTTAAGTATGCCTTGTGGGATGATAGGATCAACACCAAGAGATCCTAGGAAACCTCTCCATTTCAGTTGGTCTATGGGATAAATGTTGTCTTCTCTACTCAACTTGGTCTTCCAGTTCTAAAATTACTACAGGAATAAATGGAGGATCCAAATGACATCTAAAGGAGAATCTTTCAGATTATAGAGGTTCAACAAAAGAGAGAAGCATTGAATCGGATAACTGAGGAATACCAGAGCAAGATACAATTATCTTTTGACAAGAAAACCAAGAAGGATATCTTTCAAGAAGGTGACATGGTCTTGAGGTGGGATGCTAGAAGGGAAGAAAATTCTAAGCATGGTAAGCTCGATAAGCTCTAGTTTGGTACTTTTAAGGTGGTTGAGGTTGTGGAAAATAATACATTTGTTTTACACAATCTGTATGATATTGAAATTTTTGGAGGCCCAATAAATGGGCACTTCCTGAAACACTATTTTTCTTGAAATATTGAAGGAAGCTCCTTCTTGTACCATATATGATTTCCTTTTTTGTTTTCATTTGATTAGTTAGGTGTGTGTGAATAAATACTCCATATCCCAACAAAGGCACTGGGGTTAGATTTAGTTTTAAATTTCAGAGGTGCATGGATGAGAGATAGTCACAAAGAATGGATGGAAGACAAAAACAAAGGTAATTCAAGAGAAGTGGGAGCGAGGTTTTGAGAGGGAAGGCACCTAATATACTAATATTAACACCTCACAGGGAAGTGATATCCCCAATTGGAGCCAATGTTGAGACCTAATTCTGCACCCCTGCCCCTCCTGTCTCATTTCCCTATACCTTCATTGAAATCATTCCTCTTCTTGTTGGTTAAGTCGGTTTCTCATTACAATGACTCAGTTTTTATCATTTTCTTTCTTGATTGATTCTTTGCAGAAATTATTTTTGTTTTCTTGAAGGATAATTGCATGTCATGGTTTGTGTTCAAAATATTTTTCATCATGTTTACCATTGATTGAGCGTGCAACAGGTCAACCAAGTCCCTTGTTTGCACATGAAACATCCAAAAGAAAAACACAACAAGTCAGAGTAGTGAATTTCGGGCTTATGTTATAAGCAAACATATAGGTTAAAATTTTGACGGTGGAGATCCAACAGTCAATTCAGATCAACGACTCTTGTGCATTCAGAGTTTCAAAATTGAACGAGATTTAACAAAAAAGCAATAGGAACGTCACTCCGCAACTTCGGCGTTAGGGCATCCAAACTTGTCATTGTTTCAAACCTTCATTTTAAGTACCTGAATAGATATGAAGATAAATCTCAAAATAAACAAGAATAATCCAAACCATTCACCAAATACTAAACACAAGAACTAGAGAAAACCCTTGAGGTAGGGTAACACCATATATTATTCCTTATGGAAGGAATGCACTCCTCAAGCAATACTTGTTTGTTACAATGACAATATTCTTCCCTATATCTCATTACATTGCTTACACTTCTTTATATAGCTCTCTCTATCTCCTAGGAACCTTCTAGAGAGCCTTCTCACATTTATACCATAGTGGGCCTTTATTAATATAGTGTACCTAGTCCACCTTACATTGAATGACCACATTCTCATATATTAAATGACTTACACTAGTAATATATAACCACATTACCATTGGGTATTGTTACCTCTTTAAATAACACAGTCAGTTTTGTTAATTTAGGTGATAGGAAGTCATTGAAAAATGCAGTTACAATTTTTTCAAGGTTCATTTTTGAGAACCTTATGTTTGTAATAAAGTTTTGAAAAAGTCATATTTGATTTTTATTTTAAAAATTTCAAAACACAGGTTTTGGTGGCTAAGTGCCTCTCCAAAAGCGCTTCTAAGCCATTGAAATCCCTAGCTTTCGGTAGCATAAAACCAAAATTCAGGGCTATTTAGCCACCAAAAGCGTAGAATATTGAAAATAATCAACACATCCTTTCATGCACCGAAACCGTCAGGTTGATGTGTTATGATTGCAATTAACCGTCGAAAAGACAGAAGGAAAGTCGTTTAAGACTTGGATCTCATCTCGGCGTGATACATCGAATATTTTTAAATTTTTGTTTCATTAAAGCACGTGGTTGTGTACATTCCCATCATTCAAGTTTACCAATCATGATGACTTCAAATATTTCACGTTCCTTGTAATCAGGGTCTTTTTCTTAGTGCATATCTCACATTTTTTGTTTCTCTCGCAGCTAAGCCAAAGATCCCTAATTTTGTGTTGTGTGTTCTCCCTCCAAGCCCAAATTTCCAATTGCAGGTGTACATGATCATTCCAACATATGAAGAAAGGAGGACCAACTCTGAGGAAGGAACTTGATGATATTTGTTACCTGGAATCACACCCAGATGTGTGTCAACTCTTCAAGGATGCAGGTTGCTACAAATTTTGTGAAAAATTATAGAGCTCTCACCAACAGGTGTCAGAATATTTTGCTCTGACATTTGATGGAAGAAAAACAGTCATTGGCCAAGATGAATTCCAAGTGGATGAATCCCTCATAGTTTAAGTGACAGAGCTTCCAAGGACTGGAGAAAACTGGTTCAAAACCACTATCACAAAGGATGTTGAATTTAGGTCATACCTGAGACCAGAACACAAATGTTTGGTATGGAAGAAAGAAATTCTTATGTCTTTTCTTGAAGAGAAATGACAACATTTATTGAAGGCCATCCGTTTTTATATAACTTGTGAAGGTAGATACAATAGGATGATGATCTATCATTTTAAACTCATGAACCATTTCACTAGTAGGAGCCCATGCAATCTACCATATTACCTCCACATAAGCTTAACTAATATGGCTCATCAGGTCAAAGCTAAGCCAAGCAAGGTTGCAGGCAGGTTATCCCATCATGGTTTGATTAAACTCTTGGTTTGTGAGCCATTGCAGAGAAGGATAAAGGTATGGAATTACTTCTTATTATGGAACAATTTTCAGACTAATGTACAGCCAGAGGATAAGAAGAGTCCTTCTTCAAAAAAGTCTTCTACTCCCAGAAGTGGAAAGAGGACAAGGAGAGACATCTCTCCATTTCCAGTTGATCAACTCTCTCCATCTTCTAGGCCTAAAAAAACTAAGAAGAAATTGAATTTTAGCAAAGAGGCAGAGAAGGAAGAAGATCCTCCAGTAGAAAAGAAGATCCTAAATCTCCCTTATATAGATTCTGAGGATGAAGAGAACTAGGTTGAAGTAGAGCAAGGAGAAATCCTAGTAGAAGATCTAGTTACAACAGGGTATGAAGATCTAGTTATAGTAGGGTATGAAGATCCAGTTACAACAGGGTATGATGACACAGTTACAACAAGGTATGTATATCCATTCACATCAAGGTATGAATATATTCCATCACCTAAACCCAAGGAGGAACATGAACTGAAAATTGCAGAGGCCTCGTCTAGCAACAAAAGAAAGTAGAGCAAATCAAAGAAGATCAAGAAACTTAAGGAGAAAATAAAACAACATGAAGTGCTAGAAAGGGTGATTAAAGCCAAGTATGAAATTCTATCAAAGAATTTTGCAAAAACCAGTGCATCCCTAGAAAGATTGGCACATGAAAGTGTAAAGGAAAATAAAAAGAAGAAGAAGATTGTAAAATACCACAATAGTCTCTAGAGAGTATCTATGCATTTGAAGAAAAAGGCCAGGTCATTAAGGTTGCAAGCTATGTCTTCAAGACCTCAGCCTCAACCACCTGTTAATATTGAAACCCTAGTAGATGCAACCATCCAATTGAATGATCCATAGGTAGCCAAAAATCCTATAGCCATTCACGAACTTGATCAAGATGCAAAGGTTTCAGAAGATCATCCCTAAGGTGTTCCAAAGCTACGACAAAAGGTATTTTTCATTTTTGTTTAAAACCGAAATTTCAGTGGCTTAGGCGAACATTTCAACTTTTCATTAACCACCGAAAGAAGAGATTTTGGTAGCTAACTA
>ML895513.1:0-12217 GCA_009831015.1 Picea engelmannii | reverse complement strand
GTGAGCCCATTTTGTACCAAGGTGCTTCATTGGCCTGCAGATAGTTGTATTTTTGTATGTAAACATTTGGATGGCACTGTGGACCTTTCGATATATACATGAGTATACATTTTTGAGATCTATGTGGTGTTTACATGTGTTTTCTTAATGTATTGATGATTTCTAATCTATATATGTGATGACAGTTTGTGTTATATGTTTATGTATGTGTAGAGGTAGCTTGATGTGATACATGCCAGTCTAACACAATATTAGCTAGGTTATCCGTAATTTGATTCAATTGTCTTGGAATATGTGTAAATGTAGTGGAATCAAAATGTCAAGATAGAAGTCTAACTTGCAGTTATTTGTGAAAGAGGCAAGGATCATGGATGCGGTACACATTGTTGAGCTGGAGTACGACTAGTTGAGAGTCGAGGAAGACACTAAGGTGATGAATGCGATGATGCTAGGCATTGACCAGGAGGCTGATGACAGCGGTGTATTCGGCTTGGTTGTTGGTCGCTGAACCCAAACATATGCCCCTCGAATGGAGCATTTCATGTGAGGGGGTGTAGAGAGCCCAAGCGGTTGAAGTGAGGTTTTGTGTCCAACAGCTGGTGCCGTCAATGTAACCGATGTGGTAGGCTGGTGGAGGAAGCATCTGTCAATAGCACAAAGGATAGTTTAGACGCGAGGGATGGAAAAAAGATTAAAAACGCTATATAAAAGAGATAACCTAAAGTATAATGACTATGTTTAAGCGTAAAATTTATTTAGATACAACCCGTTGGTAGGTTCTTTGAGAGAGAGGCCTTCGGGGGAGGCTATGATGTATGCGCCGTTGGTGAGGCAATGTTGGATAATGTATGGGCCATGCCAGAGTGACTCAAATTTTCCATGACCAAAGGTATCATGAGCGATATCATACGCCAGGACGAGGTCGCCTTCGTGAAATGAGTGAAGGTTGACATGTCGATCAAAGGTAGCCTTGGATCATTTTTTAGCTGCCTCGTTGTTCTGTAATGAAGATCGACGATCTTCATCCAGAGACTCTAAGTTCAGCAAGCGCTGCTCCATTGGAGCAGTGTCGGGTAATAGCTCAATTGTGGTGTGTAAGGTGGGAATTTTGCACTCGATGGGAAGAGTGGCCTCAACCCCATGGACTAGATGAAATGGTGTGAAACTAGTAGCTATTTTCACAGCCGTACGACAAGCCCATAGCACAGAAAATAACATATGATGCCAATTGGTTTTATGTTTATTAACCGTACGCTGTAACATGGTCTTGAGGACTTTGTTAACTGCTTCGAATTGTCCATTAGACTGAGGGTAATATGGTGAGGCAAACTCGTGAGAGAATCCTAACCGAGATGAGAGTTCGATGAAGATCTCATTCTTGAAGTTTTTCTCGTGATCAGAAATGAGTTGGAGTGGTACTCCAAAGCGTAATATGACGTGGTTAAAGAAAAAACACGCTACAGTGTCAGCGATGTTGTTGAAGGTGGGCATAAATTCTGCCCATTTGGGGAAGTAATCGATGGTGACAACAATGTATTTGTGACCATTGCTGGAGGGGGGATTAAAAGTCATGAAGTCGATGCCCCTTTTACAAAAAGGGCTGACAGTGATGACGGGATGAAGAAGAGTGGGGGGAGATCAGGCTTTATTGGCGTAGAGCTAACATTGCTCACATCGTTTCCAAGCATGAATGCAATCGTGAAACAAGGTAGGCCAAAAGTAACCGGTTGGGATAATCTTCTGAGAAGTGGATATGCCTGAAAGATGGCCCCCACATGTGCCACTGTTGCAGTCGTTTAATACTCTATCGGCCTCGTCAATAGTCAAGCATCGACGAAGAATGGTGTCGACTCCCCACCGGTATAGGATGTCTCCGATGAGGAGGTAGCGGGGGCCCTGATGGTGAATACGACGATGATCATCTCATGAAAGGTGGTTACCGAAATTTTGAGTTCGGAGGTAGACGAGGAGGTTGCCGTACCAAGGATCATCCGAAGTGATGTAAAAGAGATGTTCGTCGGGAAAGTCGGTGTTGACGGGGGTACTGGTGGTGTCAGAGGGGAGGGCCATGACAAGTTCGGTGAGAACAAGGGCCTTCTTACTCTTAGGTGTTGAGAACTCGAGGTTGTACTCTTGAAGGATAACGATCCATCGAGCAAATTTTCTGTTAAGTTTCCGATGACTGAGCAAGTACTGCATAGGGTTGGAATCTGCGATGACCTTTGTTGTGCGAAGCAAAATGTAGTGGCGCAGTTTCTGGACTGCGAGGACGACTGCAAGAGCGAGTTTCTCTTCGTGTTTATACTTCAAGGGTGGCCCTGAGAAGTTTTTACTAATGTAATAAATGACATGCTCACGATTTTGATCACCTAGCTGGATGAGAACTCCTACTACTGATACAGCTGATGCTGATACGTAGAGGATATAGTTGCGATTGTAGTCAGGTGCACTGATTAAAGGTGCGTTCGAGAGTGCTGTTTTAAGATTGTCAAATGACTATTGGGCATGGATGTCCTAGTGAAATGGGATGTCATGACGTAGTAAGAGAAGGAAACCATGTGCGCGTATGGCGTAGTCTGGGATGAATCGTCGTAGAAAGTTAGCTTTGCCTTGTAGGCTCTGAAGTTGACGTAAATTCCGAGGAGGTGGAATTTCGGTGATATCTTGGACTTTGAGGGGGTCCACGGTAATACTGCTTTGGGAGTCGCCAATCTGTTGCGCCTCTTCCGTCACCTTAGTGAGCAAAATAGAGGTGCTTGTAAGCTCAATTGGGTTTGCTGAGCAAGACAGTTGCAAGGAAAAGAGTTAGGGAAATAAATAAAAAACAACAATTAAGAATTAAACTAAGAAATGCAATAAAAACTAAATTCATGAGCATAGGGACATAGAAACAAAAAGAACAATAAGACCCATGTCACCAATGATGAGGCTGATATATTAGTGAAAGAATACACTGAGAAGAAAGGGGACTATGACTCCCTTCTTCCTCCAAGGGAGGGTTCTTGGACCCCCACTAGCAAGATCTTCTTACAACAAATAAAAATGGAAAATGATGAAAGAACTCTTTGCAAATCCACTCAAGGGGTGTGATGGATTGCCCAATGCAATGGTGCAAATATTCTTTTGTCAAGGATGGAGTCCTTAAGAGAATAATGGCAGCATAACTTTGCTTTGAAATCCTTGAAAAATGAAGTGTATCCATGGCCTTTTTATAGCATTCCTTTGAGCTATTGTTCAACTAGTTTGTAGTGTGAAAAGAGGCTAATTAGGGAATTTCTAGGTCTTTTACCAACCATCCAGTCGAATCCAGTCCAGATTTGAGTGTCAAATCAGCTTGGGAGCTGAACCATAAGTGGGTGGGAGGCGGACCACTCTCATAAATGCGCCATTTCTCAGGTGCACGACTTTTTGCGATAACAGTCGCGCATCGTGCGCATGTGCGTGATTTCTGCGTTTCTGTTCTGCACATGTGCGTGCGTTCCCAGTGTCTTCATAGCGCCCTTCATTTTTTCACTACTTTGTATAGTTTTTGACCCTTTATGAATGCTTTGATGTTAATTCAGGTCCATGGATGACTTCATCACTTTTTGATGATGCTGAGTTCTTGTAACCATGTGCGGACGAAATTTCAGTGATAACAATGAGTAATCCATCTTCCTTTATCTCACACTCCTTTATTTTCTACTGTACATTTCCTTGCTGTAAGTTTTCCTTTACCTGTAGGTAATGCTGATCTGTAACAAGACCATCTAAAATTATTCTCTTCAAGTCTGACTGATGCATGTTGACAACAATATCATGCATGAGATGCACTCTTTTGCTAAGTGCATCGACAACTTTATTTTCCTTTCCTTTGATATTCTTGATATCGAAGTCATATTCACTTAAAAATTCAGCCATCTTTTTTTCCTGGCATTCAAGGCTGGCTTATCAAAAATATACTTTAGGCCAATGTTGTCTGTCCTTAATTCAAATTTCTTCCCCATGATATAATGCCTCCACATCCTCAAGGCCTGGACAATGTCAACAAGTTCCAAGTCATGGGTGGCATAGTTCCTCTCATGTTCCTTAAGCTTTCTAGACTCATATCCAATGACTTGTCCATTTTGCACGAGGAATACCCCAATTACTTCCTTACATGTGTCTGTACATACCACAAAAATTTCATTTGGGTCAACAATCTTTAACACAGGCACACTAGTAAGTAATTCCTTCAACAGATTAAAATTATTTTCACACTTGAGTGTCCATTCAAATTTAGTTCCCTTATTTTGCAAATAAGTGATGGGATGAACAATCTTAGAGAACCCTACTATGAACCTTCTATAGTAGCCAAATAATCCCATAAAATATCTAACATCTGACACATTTCTAGGTGTTTTCCATTGCATAATGGCTTCGATCTTCTCTGGATCTACTACTATGCCCTGCTCTGAAATAATGTGTCCCAAGTAATTGATTTTTTTTTGATAAAAATAACACTTAATCAACTTGGCATACAAATGATGTTCTCTCAGTACTTGCAATACCAGTCTTAAGTGATGTTCATTCTCCTCTTCAAACTTATAATAGATAAGTATGTCATCCAATAATACTATGAAAAACCTATCCAAATAATTTCCGAATATGCCATTCATTAAGAACATGAAGACAACTGGTGCATTGGTCAATCCAAATGGCACCACTACAAATTCATAATGCCCATAGATGGTCCTAAAGGTTGTCTTATGAATTTCTTCTTCCTTGATTCTTACCTGATGGTATCCTGCCCTCAGGTCAATTTTTGAAAATATCTTTGCTCCTCTTAGCTGATCAAAGAGGTCATCAATACAAGGTAGAGGATACTTGTTATTTATAGTGTACTGGTTCAGCTGTCAGAAGTCAATACACGGCCTCAAGGTTCCATCCTTCTTTTTGACAAAAAGTACTGGTTCTCCCCAAGGTGAAACACTTGCATGTATGTACCCTTTCTTCAAAAATTCCTCCAACTACATTTGTAATTCTTTTAACTCTGGTGTGCTCATTTTGTAAGGTGTTTTTGACATTGGGGCAACTCTTGGCACTAAATCAATTGAGAAATATATCTCTCTCCTTGGTGGAAATCCTGGTATTTCTTGGAATACATCTTCAAATTACTGTAGCACCAAGAAATCTTCAAGGATTGGCCCCTTTGTGTTATTTGGATCTTCCACATGAGATGCATACTATTACACATCAAAATTACTCACTTCAATGACGGCCTATTGTCGTCATTGCAAGTGTCACAAGTGTCACATGTTGTTCACAAGTGTCACAAGTGCCGCAAACATCATACTTCCATCTCGCCTATGTCGTGTCTCTAACAACATCACAGGGACACTTAAGACACCTTCAAAGACTAGTGTAAGAAGGAGAAATCATTTGATGAAGAGTACAAAACATTTTCCATGAAGAAAACCACTTACAAATGATTTTTGGAAGGCAACACTCCCCTATCCACTGTCAGGGAGCACTGGTGCTCCCTAGCCTTCTTTGTGGGAGAGTTGAAATGCTCTGTGCACCCTTTTGGGGGAGCACTTCCCTTTCTGAGAGAATTTTGGTTTGTTCAGATAAATCAGGGAAGAGTCCCCTCAATCTCTGAATTTGGTTGGATTCGAATTTGAGGTCAAGGCATGATCTTAGGGAAGATCCACAGCTGAAGGAGAATAATACTCAAATTATCCCAAATATCTCTCAAGTGGTTGGGTCTCTCCAAGCCTATATAAGGAGTCCTTCTCATGGTGAAAGGCACATGATAGAGGAATTGAGAAGCACCTAACTTATGATCTCTTAAAGAAGGATATAAAGATTGAGAGATACCAAACTTATGATCTCATGAGTGGTATGGATATGGAGACATTGTGAAATATCAAACTTATGATCTCATAAGGGAGATATCATTGAAGAGTCAACATTCTGTGTGTGGATCATTTGAGCAAGGGTCTGGACAAAGAGAGCTTGGTGAAGCTGCTACACCTACATCCATGGCTGTAAGCATCTCACTTTGTTTTCATTAATATAAATCTATGCTTAGTCTATTTCCTTTAAAGTTTGTACATGTTTCATGAACTTGTTTCTTTCATACTTTCATTATGGATATAATCATGGTAGAGTAGGAAGTATGTCTCGTTGTTGTTTCTCATTGTATTGCATGACCTTCTGAAGAACTTGGAGATCAAGACCAACTTGGATCGAGCAAGGACAAATGTCAGTAAAAAGTTATTTACTCTTCTTCCTTCTTCTTATTTGGATAATTTAGCTTCATGAAAAGGAAATTTAGTGTCCATAATATCACTTTTCTATCTTGGTCATAGGGGCCTAGTATACAATAGAGAATCCACTTGTCCACAATGGGATTTCTCTGTAACAGAAATTGGCGAATCTGTTGGGGATGAGAACTGATGACTGAAGTACTTTGTAGACTTTTTCAAGCAAGGGTAAGGACTCAAAGAACCTGATAGAAGTTGCAAACAAATTTTATGACATGTTTCAAAACCAAGGCAGATATACCTATGCTTGAGTGATAAAGACTTTCAAGGTATGGCTGCCATAAAATACACTGCGGTAGAGTAGGAGTGTTGATGAGGTCAACAATATTAAAATGAAGAATATGAAACCGAAATTCCCTTGCAGTATTTGTAAGGGTAACCACTTTCTGAGGGATTGCCCTGGTATTCCCAAGGTATTATAAGTGTGGTACTCCACATCATCAAACTCTACTAGACTTGCTGGTGACACCCCGTCAACTAGTGATGTTAATGTTGGTAAGAAGAAGACAACTATCAAATTTCCTTGTATGTTATGTGAAGGTGATAATTATTCTCACCTTTGTCCTTGTATGGATGAGGTTTCTTCTCTTTTGGAAAAGCTTCAACTTCCAATTCGTTATCGTAATATTTCCCCCAACCCATTGTTAGTTGCTGGAATGGTCAATCTAGTTCCATCCCTGGTTAGTCTGGTTGATCAGGTGGTCAATCTAGTTTCATCCTCGGTTGAACCACTCACCAACGTAGCTGATCCAGTTCCATCATCGATCAGTCCAAATTTTCATCTTAAAAGTGAAACCCAAGTGACTGATCCTGTCCCGTCATTGGTCAGTCCCACCCTTCATCTGAAGAGTGCCAAAGTGGTCGATCTGATTCTGCCATTGGTCGATCCCACTCCTCCCTCGAGGAGTGTCAAAGTGACTGATCCAGTCCCTTCCTCATTCAGTCCCACCCTTCATCTGAAGAGTTCCAAAGTGGTCGATTTGGTTCCGCCATTGGTCGATTTGGTTCCACCATTGGTCAATCCCACTCATTCATTGAGGAGTGCCAAAGTGGTTGCTCCGATTATATCATCGGTCAATCCCACTCCTCCTCTGAAGAATGCCAAAGTTGTCGATCTGGTTTTGCCATCCATCGATCCTACTCTCCCTCTAGAGATTAAACCCGATATTGACCACGTTTTTCTTGTTGGTACAGAATCTACCATGCTGGGGGGAATTCCTCCTTCTCCTGTGAAAACCCCTCCAAATAATGAGGCCATCCTTTTTGCTAAGGGTGTGATAAATGGACCTCGTCTTTCCTCTCACATTCCCTTCAAGATTACAATACAGGTTTGTGGATGTGCTGTTCCTTAGACACTGATAGATGAAGGTTCATCCGTTAGTATTTTGTCCTCAATTGCTTGGAAATATTTCGGTTATCCTCAGCTTGTGCCGGTTAAGCAGACTCTGTTCGATTTAAAAAAAAGAACCAATCACCCTTTAGGGATCCTTCCTTAGTTTCCTATAACTTTGGGAGGGAATAGTGTATTTATTGATGTTATGGTAGTTCAAGACCCCTTGGATTTCAATTTACTCCTTGGGCGAGATTATGTCTGAAATCTATTGTATCCACTCTTTTTCATGTGATATCTTTCCCTCATGATGTAATAATTGTGACTATTGATCAACTTTGATTCATCGGTCCTGACTATATTACCTCCCTAAATGGTTCTTATATGCAGACAATATCGCCCTCGCCACATATTAATTATGTGGCATTGTCTCCCATGAATTTAACTCCTAATGATTTAGATCCGGTAGTTGACATGGTGATCTCTTTGATAGGGATATTGGAGCCTGATCTCCTTACCCCTATCATGGCCCTTGACATGTGTTCCTCCTAGAGCATTCTTCTTCCATCCAGTGAAGATATCTTGGAATCCATGACCGAGTTTTTTCCCTTGACATGGTGTCCTTCCAGAGCGTTATCCTCTTGGAAGCCATGATCAAGAAGATTCTACGAGCATATTGTTTCTTCTCTGCGACAAGCTCGTTAAAAAATGAAACAAAGGTATTGAGCATAGTTTTTCCTCTCTGTAGCAAGCTCGTTAAAAAATGAAACAACAATCTGGGGATTGAACCCAGAGGCTTAAGCATAGTTCTTTTCTTATGTCAATCTCATTAAAAAATGAAACAGTCACCTCTCCTATCAGGTCGAGTCTTTCGCCAGATCTCGTAGATGACAAGTCAAGTCGTTCATTAGGTCTCGTATTTGAACCTTCATTTCATCCATCTGTATCCTTTTTCTCCATATAGTACAAAAATTGGTGACAACCTCAAAGTCTGTGAATGAATTGAAGCTTGGGGGGCATATCTCCAGCCTTTGATGATCATTCTGGAGTTAATCCACTAGCTTTCAATCTAGGGGCAGAGTACTAAGCTTAGTCTTTGTTATTTCTCGGGCTCGTAAAAAAAATGAGAACGCAACCGAGTAGACTTTTATCACTTTTTCAAACTCGTAAACATTATATGAAAATGGAACCCCTTGGAGTCTCCTTTAATCTCTTTTTAGACTCTCTAAACATGAAAAGATTGTCGAGTGATCTTGCTTCCTTTCACACTCGTTAAAAGGTTTGAAAGGGCATCTTTCAAGTGGTAATTTATCTCTTTTTCGGCCTCGTGGGACTAATATTATGAAAAAGAACAACCCTGGAGTCATATTTAAGTTCTTTTCAGACTCTCTAAACATGAAAAATCACCGAGTTTACCTTCTATGCACTCGTTAAACGATCATACATTGAAGGGCCTATACGGGACCAAACCCTTACTTATTCCAATTCATTAAAAAAAGGAAGAGGGACTTACCGAAGGTGAGTTATATCAAGCATGTGTTACCCTCCTCGAGCTCGTTAAATTTAAAAGAGGTACTCGTCTATCTGGATGGGGGAAAAATTGAAGGAAGCAAGCCAAGCAATTTTTGGGAACATTACCAGTCACTCTTACAGTCTCCCTTGAACACGACACTTTGTCTTTGCATACATTTTAATCCATTGAATCTCTGCACTGAACCAATACTCTGAGTTTCCTTACTCCTTTGGGTCACCTGACGAAAGTCACAGCAACCACTACATTATCAAGTTTTGGTCCTTGTCAAGTTTCTGCTGTCATGCCTCAGTGTTCAAGAGAAGTATCTACCTCAAGAGTCAACCATCACAAATTCCTGTTATAATATCCATGTCAGTCCATGTTATTTTGATCCACCAATTACATCTCTGTGTCAGTTTCATCTCATTGATGGGCGATACACCAAGTCCCTCCCTAGATGAGTCTATTCCTGTCAACTTCAAAACATTATACAGGAGCTAGAATTAGAAACCAGTTAGTACCTTGGGACCTACATGCCTCAATGGCAGGCCTCCTCACGTTCGACAGTGGGTTTACATCATTGAACTCTGATCGGATGATTCCATGGATGTTCGAATTCATCTCATCCAATCACATTCGTTGGAATGTACTAGAGTACCTTGGGAATTATTGAAATCAATGGTGATTTCCCTCACGCTTGTTAACGATTTACCTCATTGAACGATAATCAAGTGGTTTCTGCCATGTTCGATGTCAGGAAATCTATTCACATGGTTAGATTCGTACTACATAGGGATTGGTAAGAAGACCCTGGGTTGATTCATCACTCTTATATATACTTTTCCTAGGTTGCGACGAAGTTTCTTTTGAACATTGACACATATACTGTCACACAGATCCACTTTGTATTGGTCCGTGGCTATGTCTTGTCATCTCGTAGATACACTGTGTATTATTCATGGCTACGATCAATTCACGTCATAGGATTATAGATCCACATTGTATCTTCAGTGGCTATACCTTTTTGTCAATATAATTATGGATCTGCAATGTATTTTATGGCAGCCATACCTTGAAAGTCTTTATCACTCAAGCATAGGTATGCCTGCCTTGGGTTTGAAACATGTCATTATATTTGTTTGATGGTTTTGTGCAGCTTCTATCAGGTTCTATGAGTCCTTACCCTTGCTTGAAAAAGTATACAAAGTACTTCAGTCATCAGTTCTCATCTTCTAACTTCGCACTTTGGGGGGAATTCTGTTACACATCAAAATTACTCACTTCAATGATGACCTATTGTCGTCATTGCAAGTGTCGCAAACATCATACTGCCATATCAACTATGTCGTGTCTCTAAAGACATCACAGGGACACTTAAGACACCTTAAAAGACTAGTTTAAGAAGGAGAAATCATTTGATGAAGAGTACATAGCATTTTCCATGAAGAAAACCACTTACAAATGATTTTTGGAAGGCATCACTCCCCTACCCACTATTAGGGAGCACCAATGCTCCCTAGCCTTCTTTGGGGGAGCATTGAAACACTCTGTGCACCCTTTTGTGGGAGCGCTACCCTTTCTGAGTGAATTTTGGTTTGTTGAGATAAATTAGGGAAGAATCCCCTCAATCTCTGAAGTTGGTTGGATTCAAATCTAAGTTCAAGGCATGATCTTAGGGAAGATCCACAATTGAAGGAGAATAATCCTCAACTTATCCCAAAGATCTCTCAAGTGGTTAGGTCTCTCCAAGCCTATATAAGGAGGCCCTCTCATGGTGAAAGGTACATGATACAAGAATTGAGATGCACCTAACTTATGATCTCATAAGGAAGGATATAGAGATTGAGAGATACCAAACTTATGATCTCATGAGTGGTATTGATATGGATACATTATGAAATATCAAACTTATGATCTCATAAGGGAGATATCATTGAAGCATCAACATTATGTGTGTGGATCATTTTTGAAAGGGTCTGGACAAAGGGAGCTTGGTGAAGCTGCTGCACCTACATCCATGGCTGTAAGCATCTCACTTTGTTTTCATTAATATAAATCTATGCTTGGATTGTTTCGTTTAAAGTTTGTACACATTTAATGAACTTGTTTCTTTCATAGATTCATTATGGATCTAATCATGGTAGAGTAGGAAGTATGTCTCGTTGTTGTTTCTCATTGTATTGCAGGACCTTATGAAGAACTTGAAGATCAAGATCATCCTGGATCAAGCAAGGAAAAATGTCGGTAAAAAGGTATTTTATCTTCTTCCTTCTTCTTCTTTGGATAGTTTAGCTTCATGAAAAGGAAAGTCAGGGTTCATAATAACATTTTTTTTTCTTGGTCATAGGGGTCTAGTATCCAAGAGAGAATCCACTTGTCTGCAAGGGGATTTCTCTGTAACACATACGGTTTCCATCCTTTCCTAAAACATCTTTTCAGCTGTAAGGCTGAAATCTCCCTTATAGAGATGGGTCTTGGAACTCCTTTCACAGTGCTATGTTTTCCATTTCTATCAAGACATGTAAATGTTTTGTTATGAAAATCTAGAACAACATGATGCTTGTCCAACCAATCCATTCCAATCAGAATATCACAAGACCCCAATGGTGTGATATTTAGATCCATACTAGTATTCATGCCATTAAGAATTATGGAACCACTTCTGACCATATCATGGATTCTTCTTTTGGTTCTAGTGGCTAACTAAACCAAACTTGCTTTTCCAAGTTTACTTTTCTCCAAATATAATCTATCCACTATCTTAGGATCAATGTAGCAATGACTTGCTCTGGAATCAATCAAAATATCAATAGGCTGATTTATGATCTTACCTTCCACCTCAATCATATTGGACTGGTACTCTTCTTTTCAATCATTTAAATCTCCATAGATTCTTCCCATATCTTCGACTGTCATAGCCTCTTGGATGTTTTGCACAGTCTTCACTCTGTCTTTTCTATGTGGGAAATCCTTGTACATGTGATCTTCCTTACATCCCCAACATTGGATTGGTGGTCTTCCCATTTTTCCCAAGGAATCTTCCTTCTTGGAATCCCTCTTAGCATACTGATATTGATGATTTCTATT
>WSFP011527143.1:0-12217 GCA_009831015.1 Picea engelmannii | reverse complement strand
TTATGATACAGTAAGATATTGATGATGAACAAATGAACATGGTTGAATAAGTAAAATAATATAATTTGTGGTTTAAAGGATTAATAATTGGTATAATTTCTCATTATTGATTCACCTCCCCTCTCAATAATCCAACAATTGTGGAATTAGAATTCATATTGAGTATGGTCTACGTTCAAAAGTTTATACCATATCCTTATTTGAAGTTCAATGATAGAGTATTTAGTTGAGATTATTTAGAAATTTAACAGTGCATTGTTCGTCGGTAAACTAGGTTGTTAGTTCCGAAATTTTATTATGAGTCTATGTTCAGTTTCATTCTAATCCAAATAAATTCTTCTGATGGAATCTCAGTAGAACCTCATTGTAGGTCTGAACTGTGCCATTTTCATGTTGAAGATTTTGTCAATTCAATTTTGTTGTAGTATGACATCTATTGAATTTCATCAAATCCAAATTTATATTGTGTGTTTCCTCTATCAAATTTGTTGATATATCTGAAGTAGGTAGTATGAATGTCTGTGCTAATTTTTAGATAAATCCAAAATCCTCAGGACCGATAGAAACCTGTTAAAGTCTCTGAAATTTGAATTTTAGTATGTAGCGTGTTAGCTGTATTTCCTTGATAAAGTTATACATGCGACCATGGCTAGAACCTAGGGCTAACCAAAAGTGGGCGCTACTCAGAGCTCTGAAACTCTGATGCTCCAGAGGTTTTTTAACTTCAACACTCATGTTCACTTGAAGTGCTACCGACTGAATTTGGTCATAATATGAGTTGACTGACAGTTGTAGGTTAACCTTACTCTTCTATCATCCTAGTTAACCTTTAAGAACTTAATCGAATGACTGATGGATATTCTCCTCACGCGAGAATAAACGGTGGAGATCCACTTTGGAACTCTTCGGGGTTTTCTCCACTTCATAACTTGAAAATGTTTCACCTAGAATTCCAAACCTTTGAGCGACTTAGAGATATAATGGTTTACACTCCTCCTCAAATCAATGGTTGTCATCCACTCTGGAGTTCAGAACTCTGGGATTTCCTCACTGTTTTCAAAGAAAAAATATTTTCCTCCGGAGAGCCGAACTCACAAACCTATGAAGGACCAAGGCTCAAAGTTCTTACTTATCTAACGGTCCTCGATAATTTTCCAGATCTATGGCTGACCTTCACTCCAGGACTTCTAAAGTCTAGGGTGATCTTAATCCTTAGAACCTACACCTTAATCTAGCCGGAGAGTTGAATCCCAAATATATTAGAGATTTACGGCCCATGTCCTTCCATCAACTGAGGGATAGGATTTACTCCAGACTTTAGGACTCTGGGTGTTCCTTAAACCTTAACCTCATGAATCTAATTCTTCTGAAATGTTGAATTATTGAAACCCTAAAAAACACAAAGGCTCGCATATCTAACAGCCCATGATCGATCGTCAGATCTACAACGGTCCTTCACTCCGGGACTTCAAAGATTTAGGGTTGCTTAACTCTTTACAGTCACAAACCAAACTCGCCAAATCACTGAACTCTTAAGGATCCAATGAATAGTATTCACTCACCTATCTATGGTGTAGTTACACTTCACAACTTCGGGCTTTGAGGCTCTCTTAAAGTAAATAACTGATATTCTCCGAAGTGGTGAAGCCTGAAGGTGTCGGGGTTTAACAAGTGCACTACTCTTGTTTAATCAGATGATTGTGGGGATTCCAACTCCTCACAATAAGATCCCTTCATTTTCCTCATGATCGCATCCCATCCTTTAATATCTTCAAAGGAATTTCAACTTTTGAATTCCTCATTGAACCCTATATGCACTTTTTTTTCCTGAGCTCTAGATTTTGTTCATTGTGTGTGTGCTTTGCACCTCCCCAGTGAAATTTCACACTGTCTCTCCCAAGCTTCGACCTTCTGAAAATTTAAGGCCTCCACCTGCCTTGAGTAGCCTCTGTGCACCAGACACTATTCCTTTTGAAATTTGGCTCTTCATGGGGCCCCTCTATGCATTTTTGCAATTGGTTCTGGAAAAAAATTCACTGTGACACCCATAAGAGAAACTTCAGGTTTCTTACAATTTTTTAACTATTTCTCCGAATAGAATTTCACGCGATTGCAGAATTTTTCACCACAGTATCTGTTAGCGCAAGAAGTAAATAGTGTTCCTACAGTTCCCTCTTGTTTGTGAAATACATTCTCTTCTCTTATTTTTCTCCTTTTAATTGTTGGGATTACAGATATCTACCTACATGTTTGTATCGTGGAGGGTTGCCACACTTATTCCAAATAAACTTGAGTAAGGCTGAAATTGTCATTTTTAATAGGTTGTTTGTTGAAGGTCTCTATTTACTTGTTTAAGTTTATGTCTTGATTTTATTGAATTTCTTCCTATCCTTAAATGAGTAAGATGATGAAATATTGTAATAGTATGCATTTGTGTTATGAAGTGGTGACCATGTTACCAGATTTCTATGTTGAAGGAAATATAGTTAAGAATGTTGGAAATTATAGTTGAACTTGGGAATAGATTGAAAATATGGGAATTAAAGACTTCTGTGTTCCTCAGAACAGTCGCTAGCATTGAGACATTAAATGGTCAAAATCATTCAGATGAATCCTAGACTTGAGCATTGATTATGTGTCTTGGAGGTCCTAACCTTGCAGGTAGATTGGATGGGTAGATATTTTGTATTTCCTTGTATGATGAGTTTTCTGTTAGAAGCAATGGAGCTATGTGATGAAACTGGTTGTAGTTCATCTTGAATAATCGTGATGTTTCACTCTAGTTTCATGTGATGTTATGTGATATGGGAGATCCTTAATACATTGAAGTATATAAATTTATTTGTGCAATGAGATGAATGAAATAGACTGTGTAATTCTGAAGTATGTTAATATCATGTTTCACTTGTTCAAATGATGTTTTATTTATGTTTCAAAAAAAATAAACATCTCTTATTGTTTCTTAATTAATTTTATGACGTAATATAGGCGTTGTTACATATTTGAGTACCCCAAGAAGATGCAATTCCAACTCCTTGCATCAAGCTTGTTTCTTTTCTCCTTATGAATCAAGGAATAGAAGGTGGTAGCAAAGACCTTGAGATGCCTCATCGAAGGAATGTGGCCATACCACATTTTATATGGAGTCTAGTTTTTAATAGAATGAGATGGACACTTGTTTTTGACATAAACTTCACATAAAATCGCATCAGTGAAAAACATCAATTTAACATTCTTGAAAAACATCATGGAAGGTCGAACCATATTTAGGAGTGTCTTGTTCATTTGTTCAGCTACATGATTTTGTTGAGGATTGTATGGAACTGTTGTTTGATGTTTGATCCCATGTTGGTGAAGGTGTATTTCAAATTCATTAGATGTGTATTTTTTCCATTATCAATGCGAAGAGAGACAATACGAGACTAATCTTCATTTTGAATCCATACATGAAAATTTTTAGATGTTTCAAAAGCTTGTGACTTATGTTTCATCAAATGCACCCAACACATTCTGGTGTAATCATCAAAAAAGGTAATGATATATATGTTTCAATTTGTAGAAGGAACATGCACAGGGCCACACAAATCAAAATGAATCAGTTCAAGTTTTCTACATAATCTAGAAGTGGAATCATGGAAATGTTTTTTTCTATGTTTTCTGAGAATACAAGCATCACATTGCTTCAATTTTCTAGGAATCCTGGGAAGACTAGAAACACCATTCTTTCTTAATAAACAAATACTGTCATAATTAATATGGAAAAATATAGCATGCCAAAAAATACTAGATGGAATTATACCTTATTCATGATGAGAGAGGTATGTAGTAGTGTGTATATGGGAATATGTCCCATTCATATTCAACATTCTTCCATCTTCTATTCCGATCATAACAATCGTGTTATCAGAATCCTCCCTTATCCCAATTTTTCCATTGGTCATATAAACAGAGTGGCATTTTTGTATGATGTGCATAAGGGACAACAAGTTTCTTTGTAGCTATGGAATATAGATTACAGTGTGCAGAAGAAAATATATGAGTCTAGGAAAGTTAACCCTGATGGTGCCCATTCATAAAGGTTTGAGACTTGATCTATTTGCAAAGTACACTACACCATCTACATTGGCATCAAATTCTTCAAAGAAATATCTTTGAAATGTCATGTGAGAGGTCACACCTATGTCAAGAAGCCATGCATCTCCCCAATAAGAAAATGAAGCATTAAAGAGATCTTCAGTTACTCTTATATTTCAATAGGAAACAACATAATATATAGGTGTTGTTGGAAAAGGGGCAGACCCAGGGTTCAATGCTTCAACAGTGCACCAACAAAACCCTAACTATCGTCCCTTTCAGCAACTCTTGCGAAGCAGATGAAGTCTCACCCGAGGTAGAGGCGAGGGTGGTTGCAGGACTCAGATGTCTGCAACCCTAGTTGGGACACAGATCTGAGATTGTAACACCTTAATAGAGCACTTAGTAGTTTTAGATCATTAGTATTCAGAATTAATTTACAGTGCAGGTAAACCCTAACAATAGATCATCGTAGTGTTCACCTAGATCTAGTATATTCAAGCACTAAGAACATTCACATAGGTTATATCTAGCATTCATCCATATTATTTAGCACTAATCTTATCATATCAAATTCATATAAGCATACATCAGTGTACTAACCATTAATCATATGAACAATGACACAACCATAATGCAAACAATCACACACAACAACATGATATACGTGGTTCACCCCCAGCTTGGGCTATGTCCACCAATTCTTCTTCTCTTTTATTTTCTTCTTTCAATCTTCTACATGCACAGAGCCACAAGATCCTACTTTTCATATGATAGGAGATATGCACACACTTCTCTAGATCATCCTTCCCCAAACTATATTACAACACAAAGCCTTTACACAGTCACTTGCACTTAGCTCTGCAAGTTCTCAACATAGAATGCACAAAGCATTTACAATTTTCACTTATCACCGTCTCCTTTTCTTACATCGCATAGCTATATATTTATACATTTAAAAATGTGCCTAAACATGGGTAAACCCATGAGTCGACATCCCATACCCGTTACATAAACCCTAATCCCAAAACTGCCCTAAAAAGGGGTTGAGATCCTGCGATAGCTGCTTAGACTTGCGCTCTGCCTTCAACCATCCTGTCGATGTCCGAAAAGAGGTCAAATATGACCAAGGATCTACAAAACTTGGTCAAGGGCCAACAGGCCCCCAACACTCACCTGTGACTCATCTCGAGTCACTCTGGTCTGGGTAAGTCTGACTCAAAATCCTCGAGCTTGGCTCGAGCTGCTTCAACCTATTGTTGTGCTAAGGCCTCCTACTCAGTGAACTCTTGAATAACTTCCTTGTTCACAGGTCCTTCTAAGAATTGTTCTACCGAAGTGACTATTTGTTCTAGCTCTTCTCCTCGGCCTTCAATCTCCTCAAAAAGTAGGCAAGTTGTATCCTGGACTGGTTGGAGCTTCTGAGTCAATTCCATGAATTTTATTTGTATGGCATGGACCTATTGTTGAGTTGTGCGTTGTTCTTGGGATCTTTTCATCCTCTCAATTCCTGACAAGAGTTTCAACTGTGCTTGTATTGTTGTTGCTTGCTGCTTTTCCTCCTGGAGTTGTGAATCCAGTGCATTTAGTTCAAGGTCTTCAGTAAGTCGCTCATAGGTTTGTGCACTTATACTACTAAGTTGTTTACATTCCAGAGCGAGTGCTTTGATCCTCTCAACTATTCTCTTAGCAGTGTCTTCTCTTTAATCTCGCATGTCTTGCGGGGTACTTGGAATGTTTTGTAGCTCTAGGTCTACGATTCTCTGTTGAAGCTGCTAGATAGCTCCCGCAATCTACGCAACTTGATGCTCCACTGGTTCTTCTGCCTTTTGCTCTAAGTCTGTCATAGAGAGAAGTGCTCTGTTTACTGCTTCTTTGACTTTGAGTTTCTCTGCGGGAAACTGCTCTTTCTCTTTCTTGACCTATGCTCTCTCCTCTTCAAACTTGGTGTGGAGTTCATCCTTCTTCTACTGCGCAACTCATCATTTCTCTACCACTTCCTATTGTGCTTTATTTAGGGCCACCATGGCTTGTTCTTTCTCTTCTTGTGCTTGACGAAGGAGAGCTTCGGTCGCATCAGCTATTCTTTGGAGTTGGGCAGGCTCATCTCCCAACTATGGTCCTTTTGATGGCAGGGGCGTAGTGGATACTACGTTGCTGGATTGAAGGGCCTATTGTACCCCTCTTAGTTATGTCTCATTTTTTTCATACATGGCTTCTTTCTTGGCTTCTGTGTTCTTCATAATATCCTACGAAGCATCTGATACAGCTGCAATGATGAAATCGAAGTCATCGAGCGTGAGCACATTCTATAGCTTAGTGTTGGTGGCTTTGGATTTCTTCCGCGAGGTAGGTTTCATGGGGGAAACCTTTCTTTTCTTAGAGGGATCAACCTCATCAACAAGATCCCTAGGTGGTGTTACTTCATCTTTCTTTTGTTGATCTTCTTTTCCATTGGTATCTTCTTTATATACTTCATCATTATCTCCTCGTCTAGGTGATTCTGATGCAGTTTCGTCTGATGCACTGCTCAGGTTTTCTACCTCTTCGGTCTTCTTCCTTTTTCTAGGTCTAGGTGTATCATGATCTTTGTGAGTGGCCTCTGAGCTACCAATTAGTTTGGGATCAGACATTTATGTAGGGTCAACAGGGATAAGGATCTCTGCAGACTGGTCCTTAGTTATCTCTTCAAGGTCCTCCTCTGTGAGCTTATATTATGACTGAAGCTCTTCTTTATGCTCGTATGGACGCGCAGTGATATAAATAAAGTGTCGATATGCACAAAATTTCATGAGGGGTATGAACTTGTGCAGGGTGTTCAGCATCATACAAGGGACGACCCCAATAGCCCTCTTTAACTGGAGATAGTAAGTGTGGAATGTCGCATTTGACTGCCATTGTTTCCCCATATCACTTGAGTACCAGAGCATGGTGAACTTCGCAGTGAATGGCTCGAATGGCTCAATGTCCAGGAAGGTCACACCTTTCGGCATATCCCAAGTATTAAATGCTATGAGGATCAGAAGCCAACTGAAATGGAACTCATAGCCTTGATCCTGAGCTTCGTGGAAATCCAATTCTAGTTGGTTGACTAAGTACTTCGCCCAGTTCATTTGGAGTCCTTCTACACATTTTTTGGCGAGGTCAACAACGAACCTTGTGACATGCATAGGTATGTTCTTTCTCAATAGATTTCCTGTGATCAACTGGCAAGCCAGGCACACTATGTCATTCTAGATGGAAGCAACCTTGTAGCCTCGCGTCCCATTTTCTACATTGCCATAGGTATCCTTAATTCTTTGTGTCAGGGCACGATCTGCAGCCTTCATTGGATAGAAGTCTTGTGGGTCTGGTCCTTGCATGCTCAATCCGGTGATCCTATGGATCAACGTCGGATCGTCTATGATGCGTTTGTCTATCCATATATAGCCTCCATGGTAGGATGATATCAGGAGCTTAACACATGCGTTAACCTCCTGGTGCCTTTTGAAATGTGGAATTTTCATCACATTCAAGATGGTGGACTATGTGAGGTTCATAGTCCATGGTTGGGGAATTATTTTCGAGTTCTTCCCCTTCGTCCTAGTCAATTATCTGTGAGGGGCGAACATACTGTGGTTCTTGTTTTCCCCTAGGTTGAATTCGCTGGATTTTAATGTTGTGATCTTATCCTTTTGTGTTCTAAATCCACACATCCCCTTTGGGAGGTACACAGTAACTAGGTTGTAATCGAAGTCTTGGGAGACATTATCACGACTCACCGCACTAGCCAAAGGCGGCATGTACTTAGGCAGGATAGTCGAGATTAACTTCACATTCACCAAGTCATCTCGATCCTTGGTTATTTTCCCAGCTGCAGCTTGGGATGGTCCCTATCCGCAAGCAGTCGATGGAGAGGCTTGCACTTCTCTCGTCGATGAAGCTTGAATCCCTACAGACATTACTTTTTCGACCATTAGATCGATGAAAACTTATTCAACTGACTTCTCTATGGCATTGAGTTCGTCTGACATGCACACTCTTTATCGAATAACTCAGGTCAATGAATGAATGAATGCTCAATGCAATAGATCGGGTGGTGAAATCTCAGTAAACACAACATGGTAGCAATGAGTTGGCTTGGATAAAATTTGCAAAAGTGTTTTTGGTGCAACATTCGATGCAATAAGTAGAAAGTGATGTAATGAATCTCTCCAATGGACGAGAGGCCTTCATCAATGTGGTTATGTCCATTGCCGCATGGTCCCAATGGTCTGATGACGAGCTTTATGGTCATAACTATTGTTCTAACCATTTAGGGGTGTCGGTCTAATGGTCATAATGCCTCCAACGGTTATATTTATTTGCCATGGTAAAGTTCCATGTTGCGCTGTTCTGATATCCCGACAAAGTTTTATTTTTGCAAACCTTCCTTCTATGAAGTCCCCTCTGGAACCCTATGCAACTTTTCTATCTTTTCTCTCTTCTTACTGATCATTTTGGCTTTTTTTCCTATGATTTGAATCATCGGTTTCCTCTTTCCATTATCGTTCTTATCTCCTCTTGGCATGATAACTTCACACTGTGGGGGGGTTTTCATAGGGTTCAAGGGAAATACTTCTTCTCTGTCTGGGGTAGGTGCTCCACTCTTCTGTGAGTCTTCTTGTGTTCTTTCAACTTCAACATCCAAGTTTTTGGTTATAAACAACTTCGATATGTTCTCTTGTTCTTCAATCAAGTGTGTTATCCTCCTAGTCATGAAATCTCTTAGTTCTTTCTTTTTATGTTCTAGATCCTCCTCTTCTTGTTTCCTTCATATCTGATCTTTCTCAATCCAGGTTTTTCCTAGCAAGATAGAAAATGGGGCATTGTTCTCAATAAACTTCACGATCTCAAATTCTTCTTTTGTCAAAGTGCCGTGAGAACTCAAAGATATCTAGGTAAGTCTTCCACATAGGGTTATCAAATTTCCTCTAAATAATCCTATTCCTCCCAATGAAAGAATCATAGCAGGATTTCCTAAAATTTCCCAGGTTCTTTTTGTGATGATTTTCACCTGTGTTTCCTCATCCAAAACACAGTCAATGTCAAATTCTCCTATTCTTGTTTCTATGCACTCTTTTTCTTTGAAGATCTCTAATAAGTTGACATTTATGTGATCATTCAGGGTTTCTTTCACTTGTAGCAATACATTCTCTGATTCTTTCTGGGGTTCTTCCATGGTCTTAGTTTCTTGGCCTTCCTCGGGGTTTTATTGTCTCAAATTCATTCTTTCAACCTTAGAAATCATTCTAGCACAATCCAAAACTTCATGGTCCATATATTTACAACAAAGACAACTAGGTCTTCTATCAGGGAATTCCTTAGCAAGATGTTCTAGTCTTCTCTAGCTGTAAAAAAGAATTAATCCTCTTTTTCTTTTAAATTATCCCCAGCCTTTCCTGTACTGCGCACTAGGATCATAGTAGCTAACCTGCAAAAAATTATTTCTAGGATCCTGCATCCATGTGTTAGTCCAAACATTCTTTCTATGCATAGGAATAACATATCTTTCATCATTTCTATCATATCTACTCATAATAAATCTTCTTTCTTCTCGTTGTGCCCTAGTTTTCAAGATAGGACAAAATTTATCAAACATACCTACATTCATACTTTCGAAAACAAAATTTCCACTTCTCTTACCTTTTCAATCAAAACTTTTCATTGTTCTTACCTTTAATAGAGCACTTAGCAGTTATAGATCATTAGTATTCAGCCTTAATTTACAACACATGTAAACCCTAACAACAGATCAGCACAGTATTCACCCAGATCTAGTATATTCAAGCACTAAGCACATTCACATAGGTTAGATATAGAATTCATCCATATTATTCAGCACTAATCTTATCATATCAGATTCATCTAAGTATACATCGGTGTACTAAGCATTAATCATATGAACAATGACACAACCATGATGCACAAAATCACACACAATAATAGGATATGCGTGGTTCACCCCCAACCTGAGGCTACGTCCACCAACTCTTCTTCTCTTTTATTGTCTTTTGTCAATCTTCTACATGCACAGAGCCACAAGATCCTACTCTACATATGAAAGGAGATCTATGTGCACTTCACTAGATCCTCCTTCCCCAAGCTAGATTACAGCACAAATACTTTACATAGTCTCTTACAGTCACTTGCACTTAGCTCTGCAAGTTCTCAACATAGCATGCACAAAGCATTTACAATTTCCACTTAGCACCTTCTCCTTTTCTTATATCGCATAGTTATTTATTTATACATTACAAAATGGGCCTAAACATGGGTAAACTCATGGGCCGACATCCCATACCCGTTACATAAACTCTAATCCCAAAACTTCCCTAAAATTGGGTCGAGATCCCGCGATCTCTGCTTCAACTTGCACTCCGGCTTCAACTAGCCCGTCGAAGTCCCAAAATATGTCAAACATGACCAAGGATCTCCAAAACTTGGTCAAGGGCCAACAGGTGCTTTACCTTTCGTCAGGCTTGAGGTTCTCTCTCTGTATTATTTGATCTTCTGCCATGGAAATATGTAGTCAAAGGCTTGACACGACCCATTCATTTATCATTGGGTACAATGAAGGTAGAATTTTTCTCAGGGATTATGCCAACCCCCCTTGCCTTTGAGCTTCCTATTATTTCCTTTTTATTTCATTTCTTACTACCAAATGGATAGAAGCAATATAACGATGGCCTTGAGATTATTACACCATAAAACCTTCACAGAATTCATTGAAACTAATCACAGGATATGCAATATGAGATATTCCCATCGAACAATATGGTGAAAAATAAGGTTGCACCAATGAAATATAAAATGGAACCAAAACAGGCATAGGAAGCCTCCAATTTGTAGTAGTAGGAGCACTCACAAAAAAATGATTAGATTGGAAGCTATTCAAAACATTGAATTAACCTAACATCTAATGATAGATATGAGGCCAAGAATTGGGTAGCATGGTTAGAAAGCATTAGCAAGGGGTCATATACTCCATAGGGACTTGATCCATTTTGTCAAGAAATATCAAAGGTATCTACATTTGAAAATACAAACCCTTATTTCATCCAATGGTGTAGTCGATGGGCAGTTCAAATTCACGGGAATAGTTGGATGTGGGATTATACATCGACATGTAGTGAGGGAAGAGTGAATGCAACAGTAGGTCCTTGGACTGAAACCAAGTAATTCCATCGGTTTCATCTTGTTCTTCTTCTTAATTCAGGTTATCGTCTAATGCTCAGGTTGGAGAGGTAAAAAGTCTATGGTTTAGGGTTTAGCTCAACAAATCATTGGTCGTGATGAGTGGAATGAGTGGTGAGAGACCGAAGAATGAATTGAGAACAAGAAAAATGAGAAACCAAATGAATTACTTGGTTTTGATCTGAGGGCCTACTGCTACATTCCCTCTTCCCTCGTTGCATGTCGTTGTAGACTCCCACATCTTACTAATCCCATCAATTAAAACTTCCTGTCGACTGCACCATTGGATGAAATAAGGGTTGGTATGTTCAAATGTAGATACCTATGATATTTCTTGAAAAAATGGAGATATCCCCTATGTTTTATATGACCCCTTTCTAATTCTTTCTAGCCATGCTACCCAATACTTTCCCTCATCTCTATCATTAGATGCTAGGTTAATTCAATTTTTTGAATAGCTTCCAATCTGATCATTTTTTTGTGAGCACTCCTACTACTACAACCTGGAGGATTTCTACACCCATTTTGGTTCCATTTTATATTTCATTGGTGAAACCTTATTGTTTTCCATATTGTTCGATGGGAATAGCTCATATTGCATAGAATATGATTAGTTTCAATAAATTCCATGAAGTTTGTATGGTGCAAGCAGCCTAGGGCCATTCTTATCTTGCTTCTATCCATTTGGTAGTAAGAAATGAAAGGAAAAGGAAAGAATAATAAGCTCATAGGAAAGGGGGGTTGGCATAATCCCTAAGAAAAATTTAACCTTCATTGTACCTGATGCAGAATGAATGGTTCACATAAAGCCTCTGAATGCATAGTTTCATGGTAGAATATCAAAGAAGATAGAGAGAGAACCACAAACTTGATCAAAGGTGAAGCACCTGTACATTATGCTATTTCCTATTGAAATATAGGAGTAACT
>WSFP011527138.1:0-12217 GCA_009831015.1 Picea engelmannii | reverse complement strand
AATAGAAATCATCAATATCAGTATGCTAAGAGGGATTCCAAGAAGGAAGATTCCTTGGGAAAAATGGGAAGACCACCAATCCAATGTTGGGGATGTAAGGAAGATCACATGTACAAGGATTTCCCACATAGAAAAGACAGAGTGAAGACTGTGCAAAACATCCAAGAGGCTATGACAGTCGAAGATATGGGAAGAATCTATGGAGATTTAAATGATTGAAAAGAAGAGTACCAGTCCAATATGATTGAGGTGGAAGGTAAGATCATAAATCAGCCTATTGATATTTTGATTGATTCCAGAGCAAGTCATTGCTACATTGATCCTAAGATAGTGGATAGATTATATTTGGAGAAAAGTAAACTTGGAAAAGCAAGTTTGGTTTAGTTAGCCACTAGAACCAAAAGAAGAATCCATGATATGGTCAGAAGTGGTTCCATAATTCTTAATGGCATGAATACTAGTATGGATCTAAATATCACACCATTGGGGTCTTGTGATATTCTGATTGGAATGGATTGGTTGGACAAGCATCATGTTGTTCTAGATTTTCATAACAAAACATTTACATGTCTTGATAGAAATGGAAAACATAGCACTGTGAAAGGAGTTCCAAGACCCATCTCTATAAGGGAGATTTCAGCCTTACAGCTGAAAAGATGTTTTAGGAAAGGATGGAAACCGTATGTGTTACAGAGAAATCCCCTTGCAGACAAGTGGATTCTCTCTTGGATACTAGACCCCTATGACCAAGAAAAAAAAATGTTATTATGAACCCTGACTTTCCTTTTCATGAAGCTAAACTATCCAAAGAAGAAGAAGGAAGAAGATAAAATACCTTTTTACCGACATTTTTCCTTGCTTGATCCAGGATGATCTTGATCTTCAAGTTCTTCATAAGGTCCTGCAATACAATGAGAAACAACAACGAGACATACTTCCTACTCTACCATGATTAGATCCATAATGAATCTATGAAAGAAACAAGTTCATTAAATGTGTACAAACTTTAAACGAAACAATCCAAGCATAGATTTATATTAATGAAAACAAAGTGAGATGCTTACAGCCATGGATGTAGGTGCAGCAGCTTCACCAAGCTCCCTTTGTCCAGACCCTTTCAAAAATGATCCACACACATAATGTTGATGCTTCAATGATATCTCCCTTATGAGATCATAAGTTTGATATTTCATAATGTATCCATATCAATACCACTCATGAGATCATAAGTTTGGTATCTCTCAATCTCTATATCCTTCCTTATGAGATCATAAGTTAGGTGCATCTCAATTCTTGTATCATGTACCTTTCACCATGAGAGGGCCTCCTTATATAGGCTTGGAGAGACCTAACCACTTGAGAGATCTTTGGGATAAGTTGAGGATTATTCTCCTTCAATTGTGGATCTTCCCTAAGATCATGCCTTGAACTTAGATTTGAATCCAACCAACTTCAGAGATTGAGGGGATTCTTCCCTAATTTATCTCAACAAACCAAAATTCACTCAGAAAGGGTAGCGCTCCCACAAAAGGGTGCACAGAGTGTTTCAATGCTCCCCCAAAGAAGGCTAGGGAGCATTGGTGCTCCCTAATAGTGGGTAGGGGAGTGATGCCTTCCAAAAATCATTTGTAAGTGGTTTTCTTCATGGAAAATGCTATGTACTCTTCATCAAATGATTTCTCCTTCTTAAACTAGTCTTTTAAGGTGTCTTAAGTGTCCCTGTGATGTCTTTAGAGACACGACATAGTTGATATGGCAGTATGATGTTTGCGACACTTGCAATGACGACAATAGGTCATCATTGAAGTGAGTAATTTTGATGTGTAACAGAATTCCCCCCAAAGTGCGAAGTTAGAAGATGAGAACTGATGACTGAAGTACTTTGTATACTTTTTCAAGCAAGGGTAAGGACTCATAGAACCTGATAGAAGCTGCACAAAACCATCAAACAAATATAATGACATGTTTCAAACCCAAGGCAGGCATACCTATGCTTGAGTGATAAAGACTTTCAAGGTATGGCTGCCATAAAATACATTGCAGATCCATAATTATATTGACAAAAAGGTATAGCCACTGAAGATACAATGTGGATCTATAATCCTATGACGTGAATTGATCGTAGCCATGAATAATACACAGTGTATCTACGAGATGACAAGACATAGCCACGGACCAATACAAAGTGGATCTGTGTGACAGTATATGTGTCAATGTTCAAAAGAAACTTCGTCGCAACCTAGGAAAAGTATATATAAGAGTGATGAATCAACCCAGGGTCTTCTTACCAATCCCTATGTAGTACGAATCTAACCATGTGAATAGATTTCCTGACATCGAACATGGCAGAAACCACTTGATTATCGTTCAATGAGGTAAATCGTTAACAAGCGTGAGGGAAATCACCATTGATTTCAATAATTCCCAAGGTACTCTAGTACATTCCAACGAATGTGATTGGATGAGATGAATTCGAACATCCATGGAATCATCCGATCAGAGTTCAATGATGTAAACCCACTGTCGAACGTGAGGAGGCCTGCCATTGAGGCATGTAGGTCCCAAGGTACTAACTGGTTTCTAATTCTAGCTCCTGTATAATGTTTTGAAGTTGACAGGAATAGACTCATCTAGGGAGGGACTTGGTGTATCGCCCATCAATGAGATGAAACTGACACAGAGATGTAATTGGTGGATCAAAATAACATGGACTGACATGGATATTATAACAGGAATTTGTGATGGTTGACTCTTGAGGTAGATACTTCTCTTGAACACTGAGGCATGACAGCAGAAACTTGACAAGGACCAAAACTTGATAATGTAGTGGTTGCTGTGACTTTCGTCAGGTGACCCAAAGGAGTAAGGAAACTCAGAGTATTGGTTCAGTGCAGAGATTCAATGGATTAAAATGTATGCAAAGACAAAGTGTCGTGTTCAAGGGAGACTGTAAGAGTGACTGGTAATGTTCCCAAAAATTGCTTGGCTTGCTTCCTTCAATTTTTCCCCCATCCAGATAGACGAGTACCTCTTTTAAATTTAACGAGCTCGAGGAGGGTAACACATGCTTGATATAACTCACCTTCGGTAAGTCCCTCTTCCTTTTTTTAATGAATTGGAATAAGTAAGGGTTTGGTCCCGTATAGGCCCTTCAATGTATGATCGTTTAACGAGTGCATAGAAGGTAAACTCGGTGATTTTTCATGTTTAGAGAGTCTGAAAAGAACTTAAATATGACTCCAGGGTTGTTCTTTTTCATAATATTAGTCCCACGAGGCCGAAAAAGAGATAAATTACCACTTGAAAGATGCCCTTTCAAACCTTTTAACGAGTGTGAAAGGAAGCAAGATCACTCGACAATCTTTTCATGTTTAGAGAGTCTAAAAAGAGATTAAAGGAGACTCCAAGGGGTTCCATTTTCATATAATGTTTACGAGTTTGAAAAAGTGATAAAAGTCTACTCGGTTGCGTTCTCATTTTTTTTACGAGCCCGAGAAATAACAAAGACTAAGCTTAGTACTCTGCCCCTAGATTGAAAGCTAGTGGATTAACTCCAGAATGATCATCAAAGGCTGGAGATATGCCCCCCAAGCTTCAATTCATTCACAGACTTTGAGGTTGTCACCAATTTTTGTACTATATGGAGAAAAAGGATACAGATGGATGAAATGAAGGTTCAAATACGAGACCTAATGAACGACTTGACTTGTCATCTACGAGATCTGGCGAAAGACTCGACCTGATAGGAGAGGTGACTGTTTCATTTTTTAATGAGATTGACATAAGAAAAGAACTATGCTTAAGCCTCTGGGTTCAATCCCCAGATTGTTGTTTCATTTTTTAACGAGCTTGCTACAGAGAGGAAAAACTATGCTCAATACCTTTGTTTCATTTTTTAACGAGCTTGTCGCAGAGAAGAAACAATATGCTCGTAGAATCTTCTTGATCATGGCTTCCAAGAGGATAACGCTCTGGAAGGACACCATGTCAAGGGAAAAAACTCGGTCATGGATTCCAAGATATCTTCACTGGATGGAAGAAGAATGCTCTAGGAGGAACACATGTCAAGGGCCATGATAGGGGTAAGGAGATCAGGCTCCAATATCCCTATCAAAGAGATCACCATGTCAACTACCGGATCTAAATCATTAGGAGTTAAATTCATGGGAGACAATGCCACATAATTAATATGTGGCGAGGGCGATATTGTCTGCATATAAGAACCATTTAGGGAGGTAATATAGTCAGGACCGATGAATCAAAGTTGATCAATAGTCACAATTATTACATCATGAGGGAAAGATATCACATGAAAAAGAGTGGATACAATAGATTTCAGACATAATCTCGCCCAAGGAGTAAATTGAAATCCAAGGGGTCTTGAACTACCATAACATCAATAAATACACTATTCCCTCCCAAAGTTATAGGAAACTAAGGAAGGATCCCTAAAGGGTGATTGGTTCTTTTTTTTAAATCGAACAGAGTCTGCTTAACCGGCACAAGCTGAGGATAACCGAAATATTTCCAAGCAATTGAGGACAAAATACTAACGGATGAACCTTCATCTATCAGTGTCTAAGGAACAGCACATCCACAAACCTGTATTGTAATCTTGAAGGGAATGTGAGAGGAAAGACGAGGTCCATTTATCACACCCTTAGCAAAAAGGATGGCCTCATTATTTGGAGGGGTTTTCACAGGAGAAGGAGGAATTCCCCCCAGCATGGTAGATTCTGTACCAACAAGAAAAACGTGGTCAATATCGGGTTTAATCTCTAGAGGGAGAGTAGGATCGATGGATGGCAAAACCAGATCGACAACTTTGGCATTCTTCAGAGGAGGAGTGGGATTGACCGATGATATAATCGGAGCAACCACTTTGGCACTCCTCAATGAATGAGTGGGATTGACCAATGGTGGAACCAAATCGACCAATGGCGGAACCAAATCGACCACTTTGGAACTCTTCAGATGAAGGGTGGGACTGAATGAGGAAGGGACTGGATCAGTCACTTTGACACTCCTCGAGGGAGGAGTGGGATCGACCAATGGCAGAATCAGATCGACCACTTTGGCACTCTTCAGATGAAGGGTGGGACTGACCAATGACGGGACAGGATCAGTCACTTGGGTTTCACTTTTAAGATGAAAATTTGGACTGATCGATGATGGAACTGGATCAGCTACGTTGGTGAGTGGTTCAACCGAGGATGAAACTAGATTGACCACCTGATCAACCAGACTAACCAGGGATGGAACTAGATTGACCATTCCAGCAACTAACAATGGGTTGGGGGAAATATTACGATAACGAATTGGAAGTTGAAGCTTTTCCAAAAGAGAAGAAACCTCATCCATACAAGGACAAAGGTGAGAATAATTATCACCTTCACATAACATACAAGGAAATTTGATAGTTGTCTTCTTCTTACCAACATTAACATCACTAGTTGACGGGGTGTCACCAGCAAGTCTAGTAGAGTTTGATGATGTGGAGTACCACACTTATAATACCTTGGGAATACCAGGGCAATCCCTCAGAAAGTGGTTACCCTTACAAATACTGCAAGGGAATTTCGGTTTCATATTCTTCATTTTAATATTGTTGACCTCATCAACACTCCTACTCTACCGCAGTGTATTTTATGGCAGCCATACCTTGAAAGTCTTTATCACTCAAGCATAGGTATATCTGCCTTGGTTTTGAAACATGTCATAAAATTTGTTTGCAACTTCTATCAGGTTCTTTGAGTCCTTACCCTTGCTTGAAAAAGTCTACAAAGTACTTCAGTCATCAGTTCTCATCCCCAACAGATTCGCCAATTTCTGTTACAGAGAAATCCCATTGTGGACAAGTGGATTCTCTATTGTATACTAGGCCCCTATGACCAAGATAGAAAAGTGATATTATGGACACTAAATTTCCTTTTCATGAAGCTAAATTATCCAAATAAGAAGAAGGAAGAAGAGTAAATAACTTTTTACTGACATTTGTCCTTGCTCGATCCAAGTTGGTCTTGATCTCCAAGTTCTTCAGAAGGTCATGCAATACAATGAGAAACAACAACGAGACATACTTCCTACTCTACCATGATTATATCCATAATGAAAGTATGAAAGAAACAAGTTCATGAAACATGTACAAACTTTAAAGGAAATAGACTAAGCATAGATTTATATTAATGAAAACAAAGTGAGATGCTTACAGCCATGGATGTAGGTGTAGCAGCTTCACCAAGCTCTCTTTGTCCAGACCCTTGCTCAAATGATCCACACACAGAATGTTGACTCTTCAATGATATCTCCCTTATGAGATCATAAGTTTGATATTTCACAATGTCTCCATATCCATACCACTCATGAGATCATAAGTTTGGTATCTCTCAATCTTTATATCCTTCTTTAAGAGATCATAAGTTAGGTGCTTCTCAATTCCTCTATCATGTGCCTTTCACCATGAGAAGGACTCCTTATATAGGCTTGGAGAGACCCAACCACTTGAGAGATATTTGGGATAATTTGAGTATTATTCTCCTTCAGCTGTGGATCTTCCCTAAGATCATGCCTTGACCTCAAATTCGAATCCAACCAAATTCAGAGATTGAGGGGACTCTTCCCTGATTTATCTGAACAAACCAAAATTCTCTCAGAAAGGGAAGTGCTCCCCCAAAAGGGTGCACAGAGCATTTCAACTCTCCCACAAAGAAGGCTAGGGAGCACCAGTGCTCCCTGACAGTGGATAGGGGAGTGTTGCCTTCCAAAAATCATTTGTAAGTGGTTTTCTTCATGGAAAATGTTTTGTACTCTTCATCAAATGATTTCTCCTTCTTACACTAGTCTTTGAAGGTGTCTTAAGTGTCCCTGTGATGTTGTTAGAGACACGACATAGGCGAGATGGAAGTATGATGTTTGCGGCACTTGTGACACTTGTGAACAACATGTGACACTTGTGACACTTGCAATGACGACAATAGGCCGTCATTGAAGTGAGTAATTTTGATGTGTAATAGTATGCATCTCATGTGGAAGATCCAAATAACACAAAGGGGCCAATCCTTGAAGATTTCTTGGTGCTACAGTAATTTGAAGATGTATTCCAAGAAATACCAGGATTTCCACCAAGGAGAGAGATATATTTCTCAATTGATTTAGTGCCAAGAGTTGCCCCAATGTCAAAAACACCTTACAAAATGAGCACACCAGAGTTAAAAGAATTACAAATGTAGTTGGAGGAATTTTTGAAGAAAGGGTACATACATGCAAGTGTTTCACCTTGGGGAGAACCAGTACTTTTTGTCAAAAAGAAGGATGGAACCTTGAGGCCGTGTATTGACTTCTGACAGCTGAACCAGTACACTATAAATAACAAGTATCCTCTACCTTGTATTGATGACCTCTTTGATCAGCTAAGAGGAGCAAAGATATTTTCAAAAATTGACCTGAGGGCAGGATACCATCAGGTAAGAATCAAGGAAGAAGAAATTCATAAGACAACCTTTAGGACCATCTATGGGCATTATGAATTTGTAGTGGTGCCATTTGGATTGACCAATGCACCAGTTGTCTTCATGTTCTTAATGAATGGCATATTCGGAAATTATTTGGATAGGTTTTTCATAGTATTATTGGATGACATACTTATCTATTATAAGTTTGAAGAGGAGAATGAACATCACTTAAGACTGGTATTGCAAGTACTGAGAGAACATCATTTGTATGCCAAGTTGATTAAGTGTTATTTTTATCAAAAAAAAATCAATTACTTGGGACACATTATTTCAGAGCAGGGCATAGTAGTAGATCCAGAGAAGATCGAAGCCATTATGCAATGGAAAACACCTAGAAATGTGTCAGATGTTAGATATTTTATGGGATTATTTGGCTACTATAGAAGGTTCATAGTAGGGTTCTCTAAGATTGTTCATCCCATCACTTATTTGCAAAATAAGGGAACTAAATTTGAATGGACACTCAAGTGTGAAAATAATTTTAATCTGTTGAAGGAATTACTTACTAGTGTGCCTGTGTTAAAGATTGTTGACCCAAATGAAATTTTTGTGGTATGTACAGACACATGTAAGGAAGTAATTGGGGTATTCCTCGTGCAAAATGGACAAGTCATTGGATATGAGTCTAGAAAGCTTAAGGAACATGAGAGGAACTATGCCACCCATGACTTGGAACTTGTTGACATTGTCCAGGCCTTGAGGATGTGGAGGCATTATATCATGGGGAAGAAATTTGAATTAAGGACAGACAACATTGGCCTAAAGTATATTTTTGATAAGCCAGCCTTGAATGCCAGGAAAAAAAGATGGCTGAATTTTTAAGTGAATATGACTTCGATATCAAGAATATCAAAGGAAAGGAAAATAAAGTTGTCGATGCACTTAGCAAAAGAGTGCATCTCATGCATGATATTGTTGTCAACATGCATCAGTCAGACTTGAAGAGAATAATTTTAGATGGTCTTGTTACAGATCAGCATTACCTACAGGTAAAGGAAAACTTACAGCAAGGAAATGTACAGTAGAAAATAAAGGAGTGTGAGATAAAGGAAGATGGATTACTCATTGTTATCACTGAAATTTCGTCCGCACATGGTTACAAGAACTCAGCATCATCAAAAAGTGATGAAGTCATCCATGGACCTGAATTAACATCAAAGCATTCATAAAGGGTCAAAAACTATACAAAGTAGTGAAAAAATGAAGGGCGCTATGAAGACACTGGGAACGCACGCACATGTGCAGAACAGAAACGCAGAAATCACGCACATGCGCACGATGCGCGACTGTTATCGCAAAAAGTCGTGCACCTGAGAAATGGCGCATTTATGAGAGTGGTCCGCCTCCCACCCACTTATGGTTCAGCTCCCAAGCTGATTTGACACTCAAATCTGGACTGGATTCGACTGGATGGTTGGTAAAAGACCTAGAAATTCCCTAATTAGCCTCTTTTCACACTACAAACTAGTTGAACAATAGCTCAAAGGAATGCTATAAAAAGGCCATGGATACACTTCATTTTTCAAGGATTTCAAAGCAAAGTTATGCTGCCATTATTCTCTTAAGGACTCCATCCTTGACAAAAGAATATTTGCACCATTGCATTGGGCAATCCATCTCACCCCTTGAGTGGATTTGCAAAGAGTTCTTTCATCATTTTCCATTTTTATTTGTTGTAAGAAGAGCTTGCTAGTGGGGGTCCAAGAACCCTCCCTTGGAGGAAGAAGGGACTCATAGTCCCCTTTCTTCTCGGTGTATTCTTTCACTAATATATCAGCCTCATCATTGGTGACATGGGTCTTATTGTTCTTTTTGTTTCTATGTCCCTATGCTCATGAATTTAGTTTTTATTGCATTTCTTAGTTTAATTTTTAATTGTTGTTTTTTATTTATTTCCCTAACTCTTTTCCTTGCAACTGTCCTGCTCAGCAGACCCAACTAAGCTTGCAAGCACCTCTATTTTTCTCACTAAGGTGATGGAAGAGGCGCAACAGATTGGCGACTCCCAAAGCAGTATTACCGTGGACCCCCTCAAAGTCCAAGCTATCACCGAAATTCCACCTCCTCAGAATTTACGTCAACTTCAGAGCCTACAAGGCAAAGCTAACTTTCTACGACGATTCATCCCAGACTACGCCATACGCGCACATGGTTTCCTTCTCTTACTACGTCATGACATCCCATTTCACTAGGACAACCATGCCCAATAGTAATTTGACGATCTTAAAACAGCACTCTTGAACGCACCTTTAATCAGTGCACCTGACTACAATTGCAACTATATCCTCTACGTATCAGCATCAGCTGTATCAGTAGCAGGAGTTCTCGTCCAGCTAGGTGATGAAAATCGTGAGCATGTCATTTATTACATTAGTAAAAACTTCTCAGGGCCACCCTTGAAGTATAAACACGAAGAGAAACTCGCTCTTGCAGTCGTCCTCGCAGTCCAGAAACTGCGCCACTACATTCTGCTTCGCACAACAAAGGTCGTCGCAGATTCCAACCCTATGCAGTACTTGCTCAGTCATCGGCAACTTAACGGAAAATTTGCTCGATGGATCGTTATCCTTCAGGAGTACAACCTCGAGTTCTCAACACCTAAGAGTAAGAAGGCCCTCGTTCTCACCGAACTTGTCATGGCCCTCCCCTCTGACACCACCAGTACCCCCGTCAACACCGACTTTCTCGACGAACATCTCTTTTACATCACTTCGGATGATCCTTGGTACGGAAACCTCCTCGTCTACCTCCGAACTCAAAATTTCGGTAACCACCTTTCATGAGATGATCATCATCGTATTCACCATCAGGGCCCCCGCTACCTCCTCATCGGAGACATCCTATACCGGCGGGGAGTCGACACCATTCTTCGTCGATGCTTGACTATTGACGAGGCCGATAGAGTATTAAACGACTGCAACAGTGGCACATGTGGGGGCCATCTTTCAGGAATATCCACTTCTCAGAATATTATCCCATCCGGTTACTTTTGGCCTACCTTGTTTCACGATTGCATTCATGCTGGGAAACGATGTGAGCAATGTTAGCTCTACGCCAATAAAGCCTGAGCTCCCCCCACTCTTCTTCATCCCGTCATCACTGTCAGCCCTTTTTGTAAAAGGGGCATCAACTTCATGACTTGTAATCCCCCCTCCAGCAATGGTCACAAATACATTGTTGTCACCGTCGATTACTTCACCAAATGGGCAGAATTTATGCCCACCTTCAACAACATCGCTGACATTGTAGCGTGTTTTTTCTTTAACCACGTCATATTACGCTTTGGAGTACCACTCCAACTCATTTCTGATCACGGGAAAAACTTCAAGAATGAGATCTTCATCGAACTCTCATCTCGGTTAGGATTCTCTCACGAGTTTGCCTCACCATATTACCCTCAGTCTAATGGAAAATTCGAAGCAGTTAACAAAGTCCTCAAGACCATGTTACAGCGTACGATTAATAAACATAAAACCAATTGGCATCATATGTTATTTTCTGCGCTATGGGCTTGTCGTACGGCTGTGAAAATAGCCACTAGTTTCACACCATTTCATCTAGTCCATGGGGTTGAGGCCACTCTTCCCATCGAGTGCAAAATTCCCACCTTACACACCACAATTGAGCTATTACCCGACACTGCTCCAATGGAGCAGCGCTTGCTGAACTTAGAGTCTCTGGATGAAGATCGTCGATCTTCATTACAGAACAACGAGGCAGCTAAAAAATGATCCAAGGCTACCTTTGATCGACATGTCAACCTTCACTCATTTCACGAAGGCGACCTCGTCCTGGCGTATGATATCGCTCATGATACCTTTGGTCATGGAAAATTTGAGTCACTCTGGCATGGCCCATACATTATCCAACATTGCCTCACCAACGGCGCATACATCATAGCCTCCCCCGAAGGCCTCTCTCTCAAAGAACCTACCAACGGGTTGTATCTAAATAAATTTTACGCTTAAACATAGTCATTATACTTTAGGTTATCTCTTTTATATAGCGTTTTTAATCTTTTTTCCATCCCTCGCGTCTAAACTATCCTTTGTGCTATTGACAGATGCTTCCTCCACCAGCCTACCACATCGGTTACATTGACGGCACCAGCTGTTGGACACAAAACCTCACTTCAACCGCTTGGGCTCTCTACACCCCCTCACATGAAATGCTCCATTCGAGGGGCATATGTTTGGGTTCAGCGACCAACAACCAAGCCGAATACACCGCTGTCATCAGCCTCCTGGTCAATGCCTAGCATCATCGCATTCATCACCTTAGTGTCTTCCTCGACTCTCAACTAGTCGTACTCCAGCTCAACAATGTGTACCGCATCCATGATCCTTGCCTCTTTCACAAATAACTGCAAGTTAGACTTCTATCTTGACATTTTGATTCCACTACATTTACACATATTCCAAGACAATTGAATCAAATTACGGATAACCTAGCTAATATTGTGTTAGACTGGCATGTATCACATCAAGCTACCTCTACACATACATAAACATATAACACAAACTGTCATCACATATATAGATTAGAAATCATCAATACATTAAGAAAACACATGTAAACACCACATAGATCTCAAAAATGTATACTCATGTATATATCGAAAGGTCCACAGTGCCATCCAAATGTTTACATACAAAAATACAACTATCTGCAGGCCAATGAAGCACCTTGGTACAAAATGGGCTCAC
>WSFP011527133.1:0-12218 GCA_009831015.1 Picea engelmannii | reverse complement strand
TTTATCCTGTTTGTGTGCATAGTTGGCCTTTTGATTATTTTTTGGTGTTCTCTTTGATTATTTGTAGACCTTTGAGATTTTGTATCATGCTTTGAGTTGTCATTACCATGGATAGTGGAGTCCCTGTGACTCCCTCCTTTACCTCTACCCCCCCATGATGCTCACTCATTTCATGGGGATGAATCCGTCCACTTTTCTTAATGGTATGAAAAATTATGACACTCAGTCCATGCCTTGGGTCTCTAATCATTTTCCTATTGATATGCCAAATGTGACTTCTCCCTTTCCATCCTCTCCCTGGCCCATTTATGAATCCTAGTTTTTGATCCGGGGGCACCATGGCCCCGCCGTCTACATCTTAATTTGAGAGGACTCATGTCCCTCAACCAAATCTCACTATGGGGGGTTGGAACCTCCCTTATTATGGATCCAGTCCTAGCCATTCTTTTTCAGGATCCAATACTCAAATGGGTGTTTATTCTACTTATTACACCCCATCCATGTATCCTTTGTCCACCATGCCAATTCCTACAAACACTTTTCCCATGGTGGGTCCACATATATCCTCAGGTTTTTCAAACAAGGGGAATCAAATTTATGGTTCGGGATACCCTCTTCACGAAACCCCTTCACATGGAGGAAACATACATCCTCACTTGAATAATCCTTATAATACTTTTGTCTCTTCGCAAACATTTGCTTCAGTGATGATGCTCGTACAAACCTCTATGGATCAATTAGGCTGTGGATACTACCTTTACAGAAAGGGACAAGGTGTAAAACAGGACCCTTCCTGGCCTGCAATGTCTCAAAACCAGTCTTTCTAGGGACCTTGGTCTCAAATGCCACAACTCACCACCGTCACTAGTCCAGTCACTGCCAGTCCTACTAGAGCTCCATCACCAACTATTGCTATTCATGTTGGATATTGGTCGACAACCTTTGCAAGTCACATTGTAGACCAAAAACCAATCGATGCTAGTCATGCTCGGGGCATCACTCTAGTCACCATGAGTCATATCAATATCACATATCCAACCTTTATACATCATGTGGGAGATGAACCTCCAGCCTCTACCAATCACGTTGAGAGCATGCAGTCACCATCCATTGTAAATGAAACTAGGGTAATTCATATAATTGAGAAGCCTAGAGGTGTCAAACGTAATCCCAAAGTCCTTTGCAGGACTTGCAAAGGAGATCACCTCACTCATTTGTGTCCTGCTACTGTCGGGATACCAGAAGCGTGGTTCTCACTTGGGGGCCCTTTGGGTTCTGAGGTGTCTATGGTTTCCCCACACTTTGTTTCTCCTTTGATTGACAAGTAAATCATGCTGATGCAATCCTCACCTGACCACACCCCCATTTTTTAGGGTGATGTGTCTCCTGGCATTATTGTCACGCATCCTATTCAACCAATGGTTGAAGAATTGGTCATTCTGACAAAATTTCCTGTCAATCCAACCATTCCCTTCGAGGGTGATGCGTCATTTAACCATTTCGTTAGCATTTCTAGTACTGCACCTTCTGAACAAGAGATATTTTTACTCTCCCTGAGTACTCTCCCTTCAACTCTTGGAGAAGTTCCCTTTGATTGGGATGGTCTTGTGGGGTATCTAATGCCTCTTCATATGTCCTTTCAAGTAAGAGACATTATCCGATATATCATGGAGAAGGTAACCTACGCTAGCACTTTATCATCCTCGACCTAGAGAGATTTGGGTTTTCCCAAGCTTGTGTTGGCTATTCGTAATATGTTGGCCTTTCACAGAAGTCCAGTACGAGAGACTTGGCCTGTTGGCCTTTCACAGAAGTCCAGTACGAGAGACTTGGCCTCCCCCATGACATGTCGCTTATAAAACTCTCAATGAGTCTAATTTAATCTCTTTTCTTACTCGTCTAAAAAGTGAAAATATTGTCGAGTGAATTTGTCCCTTTCACACTCAATAATTGGACTTGAAATGTCATGAGGCTTGGTTAAGCTATTTTCCGACTCGTTTTCAAAAAGAGAAAATATTGTTGAGTGAACTTGTCTTTTTCACACTCGTAAATTAGATTTGAAAGGATGTCTATTTGGTACAAGTTTATCCCTTTTTCAAACCAAGTAGACTAATATTATGAAAATGAACATTTTTTGGCATTAAGTTGTGATTGCGTCTCATCCCCTTTATTGTAGTATTAAGCCTATTGTCAGTTCTTGCTTTGCGTTATAAACCGCTTTCCTCAACAGTTTTGCATCCTCAAACAAGCAAGGTCTTGTTTATATCCTTCGCAACTTGACACCCTATACCCAGGAGGGAACATTCCCCTAAGTGTCCATCTCCCGCATTCACGTCCTTGCATTGATCATAGTGTTATAACCCTAATTTGCAC
Organism: Picea engelmannii; assembly: GCA_009831015.1. Classification (NCBI taxonomy): domain Eukaryota; kingdom Viridiplantae; phylum Streptophyta; class Pinopsida; order Pinales; family Pinaceae; genus Picea; species Picea engelmannii. The sequence continues at coordinate 9,845 of WSFP011527133.1, read as the reverse complement.
CAGACATGCAAACCTGGCATCAAACCATCTCACTTGCCATTTTTTCCAAGCCACTACTGAAAAACTCTTCCAAAAACCATCCTTTTGAAGGCATACACACCCTGCACCACTGCTGAATGCGTGTATATGCTAACTGACCCAATACAACCTGCATATACTGACAAAAGAACAAAAAATAGAAATTTGCAGACGGAATACAGATTTTCAGGTAATTGCCTAAACTATTTGACCACTCATAGCTGGTCACTCATCCAGATAACTACCCTCTTCTAGCCTAAAAAAGAAGAGGTAGGGGTCCCATTTGTGAAGAGGAAGATAATAGCAAAGAAACTATGCCCTTTTTTGTATTCCCCTTGCCCCAATCTTTTGCAACCATTTTGTGAGGATAAGCATATGTGGAAGTTGTTGGAGAACAATTGAAGATGAGCTCAGGACCAGATTCGAGGAGCATTGGTTGATCTCACCATTGTAAGTTACTTTTGTGAGGTTAATAAAAATAACTACTTTTCCCGTCCCGCCATATCAGGTGTTCAATATTCAATTTTGATTATATTTTATTAGAATATCTAACCCATTAAGTTCATATATAATATGCATGTTTGGAGTTGTTTGTTTTTCTATTTATGAATGCAAATTATCTTTGGGAGGAGACTTGCAGTCAAGGAGAAATCGAACGCAAAATGATAGACATTAAACGCAGAAGTCAAGGTAGAGTATCTGGATCCTTTTACCGTTGTGTTTACATATGAATAATGTGGTCTATAATGGGATGATGGTAAAAATTAGGAGACTTTAGATGGTCATTTATGCATGCATTATAGAACCCTTAGTGCTAGTCGTAGGGGGTTTTCCCACCCACAACAGAATTGGCGACCATACTGGGGAAGATCTCTAGGGTTTTGGGGGATACTTTTTGGGTTCTTTAAATTGGTTTGATGACCTTTTTTCTGAGTTTCTGCAAGAGTCTGAGTTTGTAGGGATTCTGGTCTTCCTTACCAGTAATCCCTGCTTTTATTACTAGACTATTTTTTCTTTTTTTAGGAACCTACAGAGGTATACACGACATGTACAAGGCTTGCACGCATATATACACACCCTACCTTTAGACAACCCGCGTACATATGTTGGTTGTTGAGTAGCGTGCCTGAGTTCAGAAGATCTTTTTGTTAGGAGAGGTAGTCATCCTCTTCCCTGTCAAAAGGGATCCTTCTCAGGGGTTTTCTTGACCAATTATTGGTCTCTGTTGTTGCAGTATGTAGTTTAAGTATAACCTCAGATTAGTTTTTCTTTATCAAAGTTTCCTTGCATTTTCTTTATAAAAGTGAGTTCATGTGTCTTTAAGGGATTCTGTTTTTCAATAATAGTACTCCTTGCCTATGCTTGAATGCTTTTTTTTCATTTCTTTGAGGAGTTGCAGAGGTGCACACAGCCTGTAGTGGGCCTGCACGCGTGCATACTCTCCCTGCCCTTGGAAAACCTACGTACATATGCTTGTTGTTTAAGTGTTAGTAGTGTGGTTGTTCAGAATTTTTTTTTTAGAAGAGGCAGTCATCCTCTTCTCTGTCAGGAGTCACACTTCCCAGGGGTTTTCTTGATCTAGCCCTAGTCTTTGTCATAGGAGTTAGTAGCATAGGTTTGACTTCAGTGTAGCTTTCTTTTGCTTCAAAATATTTTTTGTTTTTCTTTATGAGATTTTTGGATGAGATTATGAGTCTGTTCTGATCTGCCTTCTTTGGTTTTGTCAGTGACTCCCCGTGGTCCACGGTGGGCCAAGATTCATTTCTTGGTCTTGTCTTGTCTTTCTTTTTTCCTTTTTTTCTTCAGAAAAGAAGAAAAGAATACAGTTTCAAATTTTCTTGTTTTGGAAGCATAATCAAAAAATAATTTTCACTTTCTTAGTTTGGTCATGTAGTTGGTTGTTTGTATTAGCATCAGGAAAAAGAATGCTTTCATAAGTTCTTAGCTGATTGAATTAGGACAATAAGTAGCTCACAGTCAAGAAAAATCTTGTTTTGAGTTTTTCTGTTAAAAGATCTTAGAAAAAAAAAAGTAGTTTGAAAAGTTGGTTAAAGAGTTTAATTGTGCAAATATGAATTTGTGAAGATGAAGTAGTTTGTTTTTCAGTTTCAGTATATTCTCTTCTCTTTCGTCTCTTAAATACATAAATGATTTCATTTCCTCTTCCTTTGACTTAAGACAACCACAAAAATTAACTATTAATTAAAATAAACTAGACTTTATGTTTGTAGGGTCCATCAACTAGTCTAGGCTAGAGCCTTGAGATAGGATTGGAGAGGAAACTCTTCAAGGCTACAAAAACAAACATAAGAGTCTGTGCTAGGGAGTGCTAAAATTCAAGTATCGTGAAATTTATCCGGGACCCCCCTCTAACACAGGGGCTAAACATGAGGTCGTGTGAAGAAAGGTAGCGGAGATAACCCCTCCAAAGCCAGACCAAGCGTAGTGGGGAACACATATAGAGAGCTTATCTTGGGATTTCGTTGATCACATTTTCCACGGAGATTCATGGGCCTCAAATCCATTCAAGGTCCTTAGTTTTCTTCCAGAACACTTTATTTCGATACCCTTGATAGGTTTCAGGCTTGATACCCTGCTCATTGTGGTCCACTTGATTGTCGACTATACCGGCTTGGTGACTATTCGCGCGCTGGAAACCTAGTTGCCTATCATTCTAGTGACTTACACAGGTGATTGTGGGGGAATACCACGGTACCTAGGAAAAACATCAGGCCATGCTTTGTAGAGTATACCCAAAGGGTGCTTCCATATTCGATTTTCACTTGCACTGGTAAGTTTCTCTAGTGTTGGTTGTTGTAACTGTTCTTCCAACTAGCTAGTGACTGCTTGTTTTATCTCATAGGAACTTTTTCTAGTGTGTGCTGGTTCTTGAACGATTAATAGAAAGACATAGTGTTTCATTGATCTTCTCACACAGTGGAGGATCAAGATATCCATCGGTCACGAAGGCTTCTTGGCCTGCCACCGATCAATCTGGAGCCACCCCCACCACCGATAAGGCGAAGACTAGTCCAGCAAGGGTATTTTGAGGTAACCAAGTCACAGGAAACTATGCCCGACCAATCTCCAAGAGAAGAACATTTCATTCTAGAGGAACCAACCATTTAAAACCTTGGAGTGGAAGCTCTTGGTCAGTATGAACCTCCAAACACTGATCTATCGACGCTTGTCATTGTACAAGTTTATCCTTACGAGTGCCTGATAGTATCACCAACAGTAATGGAACCAAATGCTATGACTTCTTTAGGGAATTCCCATATTCCCTCCACGGTTGTCACTACAGGGGGTGTTCCACCTCCTAACCAACTGTCCTCGGCTCCGGTCACTATGGTCTCGACTGGATCTACCTCAGGCAATGGTCCAATTCCATCTATGGCAGTGATCACTGCCCTGTTTACCCAGAATGTGACAGGCCCTCCGTTCTCATACGAGATGCCTGGCTTTGGTACAAGCCTTGTACTTTCCTACTCCAATCTACATACTTTAGGTCTCAGGGAAAGGTACTCCAATGCTCCTCTGCAAGGATCCATGGGGGGAACTTCATCTTCCTATAACGCTTTCCCTTATAGAGGGGGTCATATACCTCCTTTCGCTTTCCCACCGTGCCGAACGTAAATTTTAGATCGTTTGGAGAAGGTAGTCAAGGACTTCCTTCTTATAACATGTCGGTTGGTTTGACACGATTCTATTTGTTCGATGCGTTTGGTAACAATGCTTTCTCATACACTGTGTTCTTGGCCGGGGGCAACCCTAATTATGGAAAAAAAAATCCTATACAGAGTATTATTCCTGCATAGGGGGAAAACTTAGGAATTCCTTCCACACAAGGACCATGGAATCCATGGAAAGGATCAGTTCCCTTGTCAAGGATTTTGATCAGGGGCATCCCCTTCCATATCCAATGGAACCCCGGGCAAGGCTCAACACCTATGCTTGGCGGATTGACAGGGGGCAACCCTTCCCAAAATCCTTGGAATGCGACACAAGCCCAACCCTTCATGTCCTATTACGGGAATCAAACGATGACATATCAACAAGCATAGAATCCATACGCTGGTCAAGGCCATGGTTATTACCAGAATCCTGGCCAACAAGCTAACTTTTCCTGGCAACCTGGTGCGAGCCAAAATCCAGGCCCCTTTTTCCCTGGTCACAATCAACATCCCAAACTACCATTTCTGGAAACTCTGCACTTGCTAGACTTGACAAGGTTATTGAATGACCCCATCTGTCATGATCTGCGTTGGCCTCCTATGTTGACCAAGTTGCCTTCGGATATCCCAAAGTTTGATGCCAAGCCTAACAAAGATCCAGGCGATCATGTGACTACCTTTCATCTTTGGTGCTCATCCAATTTGTTGAAAGAAGACTTCATCTAGTTGTGTTTGTTTCAATGCACTCTAATCGAGAGTGCTGCAAAGTGGTACATTGAGTTTGACTGCTTGAGATACTCTTCCTTTGGAGAATTGGAAATGGATTTCTTAAACCATTTCCAATTACATGTGAGATGCGATGTCGGCACTGAATTGCTGGCCAACTTTGAACAGACAAAGGCGGACCATATCTTCGATCACATATGGGAATGGAGATGCCAAAGGAGTTTGATAAAAGTGCCAGTCCCACTAACATTCCTTCTTGAGTGGTTCCTCAAGTCTTTGGTACCCCGGTTATCCAAAGACGTCGCAACTTCGGGAGTGTTTTTCAAAGAAGATGCAATAATGAGACCTCAACAGCTAGAGTTGATTTACTCTCAGTATGGTTTACTTTACAAAATTTTCCCAAATGCACCACGGTCAATACTTAACAAGACCAGACAGAGAGTTGGACGACATGCCGATGGTATTGTTGGTTCAACACAAATGAAGCCCTCTGAACAACTGTGAAAACAATTGCAGCAATTGTCGATACAGCAGAAAGCGACCAACCATACCACTAGTCCAGCTGCTCCCCCTACCCAAACGTCAAATGTAGACAGTGTGAAATTGTCTAACCCAAAGGCCACCCAACAGCCTGAAGGAAAGAAGAAACAATGGAATAAGGGTGAGGGGGATAAGAAACCTATTGATAATGCTGGTGGGGGAAACAATGAAAAAAAGAAGTTGAAGTATCCATCTAACCTATGCACGGAGGACCACCTGAATCACCAATGCCCTCAGCTTGCGGAGGCCCAAAATTTATTGGTGTAGTAGCATCCTGCTATGTTAACGAACCCATTTCAACATGGGAAAAATTTAATTCTAGCCTCTCCCATCACGGAAGGGGGAAGTCAAGGACCCGCTCTATCTTCGAGTAATTCTTCAGCCGCGACTGTGTATATGATGAAAGGTGATGCCTATATATAGACTAGAGCACATGATTACAAAATGCCAAATACCTCTGAGAAGAGTAAAGAAGCCAAAAACCCACCTCTTCCTCTCTAGATCAAGAAGACGTTGGGTGAAACAATGACACACATCCCAAAAGGTGCGTTCAAGAAACCTTCTCACAATCCAAATGCAAGGGCGGCCTAGAACTACTCTGTGGTGGAGGATTTGTCTCAAACCCCTTGTGCGATGTCTCCTTTGGAGGTCCTCCAAAGCTACCCTTCCCAAAGAAACGTTGTGTTAGCCACCCTAGTGTAGTGTCCCCAAGGCCGAGCCCCATTGCAAATCATGATATATGAAATGAATTGTAAACATGTTCTATAGGCTGGTGAGCCAAGTTTTGTATAAGATAGTAGGCTTATGTGTTTGTTAGGCTAGGGAGCCTAAGTGTTGAAGGCCAGGAGCCTGTTGATGTACTTGTATGTATGCAGAATGATTAATAAAATATAAACACCGCCAGGTGCAGACCGACCACGATGAATGAGTGAAGGGGGACTGAGCATCCACAGAGTGGGCAAGGGATTAGGGGCTGGAAGGTGGGAAAAAGGGGCTAAGTGTTGAGCCTAGGGGCTAAGGCTAGGGGGCTTAAGCCTGGGAATAATATTTTAATATTATTTCCCAAAAGACATGTGTATTTTATTTTTATCCTAAGTTCCTGGCAAGGGAAAACGTGCAAAAGGGATGCATGCTATGGGAACGCATGCATTTCCCAGGGTGACAAGTGTCAAACCTGGTGCATGCAAATATAATAGCTAAGATGAACCGTGTGAGGGGGATCTTCTCCATTCTACTCGACCGTCTGAGCGTGAACCCATCCGACCTCTACAAGAATACCCTGGTACAACCGTGAAGGCGGTAAAATCCTGTGTTGATTTGGGAGATAGACGGTACATCCTCAGTCTGAGCAGTTGGAGCTTGCGCGCGGGATCTTTGCACCCCTCGTACAATCCTGAAACCAAAACCGTGAGACTATCTCGTGATTGTTGAACCTGTTTGGGAAGCGCGTGTCTGTTTTTCCCAATTGTCTGTTGCGGCCATGCAGTGCTGGACTGCGCGTGGCATACTCGCCAGATTAAGTTGTGTTGAGCTTGTGTATGACCTCTCTTCTGGTGAGGGAGGCGACTGTGGTTGGAAGAGGCAGGTTTTCGGGCCTGTGAGCAACTCTTTCCAAGTGAAAGAGTTTGTTGGGAAGTGGTTTCTTCCAGAGAGTGCCTAGCACCAGCTACGGGCTCTGAGACTTCCTGATCCGACCTGTTGCCGAGACCTAGAGAGGGAGGTTAGCACCGATGGACTGTGAGTGTGGAGGTGTATACTCCCATGCGGAACATGCATGTGGGGAATGAGAGTCTGGTAGCAGTGGGCGTAAGATGGCATCTTTGGGAAGAATCCTTCTAGATATTTCTGTGTTGTTTTACCTATAACCTCAGCCTAGCCTAGGATTCCTTGCCTTGGGGTGGAGCTCAGTCCTAGCTCGGGGGTGACCCACTGTTGAGATAATGAGCAGTGTGGTCTAAGGCTGGGAGGTTCATGGAAGGCCTGCACTTGGTTGGTGGATTTCACCACTGTTACAAGATAAGTATCTAACTATGTTCTTATCACATTTTGCATGACTGTGCTACATAAATTATCATGATTTCCGCTGTGTATATGAATTACTGTTAAATTCTATGGATTGTTTAATCGTAGCAGTAAAATCATATTTTTACTCTGAGTTAAATGTATTTCTTTACTCGAATGCATGTGATTATATAATGCCTGTACGAATTATGTAAAAGTGCGTGTACAGATTGTTACATAGTGCGTTATAAGCTCTGGGTAAGAAAAAAGGTAAACTACAAATTGGTATCAGAGCGAAGGTTTCGACGCTGAGCCTAGATGGGCCAGTGGAGTGGTCGTTGGACCGAGAATGTGAAGGGATTTGGGCCTAGAATGGCCAATTTCATACCTTAGTTTATTCCAGTGTGTCAAGTAGTTGCTTGACCGCGCTTACGAGCTCAGGAGGTTTAGCGGTGCAGTGAAACCGTAGCCAGTGTGGTCTATGTCCACGGGAGACAGGTCTCTACACCAATGGTGTTAGAACCTTAGGATCTGTTTAGGAGGGAAGGCGAGCCCTCGTGATCGTCGGATCTGGAAAAATGTGCGTAAGGATTAAAATTCCTTTGGAAATGGCACATGAGTATGGAAATCGCGATACGCGAAATCCCAAATTAGTTAGAAACAGTCTGAGCCATTAGATCTCGACCAGAAAACCTGAAAGCCATTGGATCTATCGGGAGGTTTCTGAAGGTTAAAACCTCAGTGATTAAAGGAAAAAGCCCGAAATAGATCTAGACCGTCCAAAACACGGAGGACATGTGTCGTGAGATTTTCCATTTTGGGAAATCGGGAATCGCGATATCGGGAGTCCTGGTAACAAGGGATCAAGACTTTCCATGATGGAAACCCCGGAACAGTCGTGGACCATCCGATTTGAGATGGCCACATGTTGTGAGACTACCCATTTCGAGGATCGGGGATTTAGAAGTTCCGATGACAAGAACTCAGACTTTCGTCATGATAAATCTCGACCATACTGTCGAGACATTAGCATGTGACTAAGTCCCAATGAACAGACGAGATTCCTTCGGGAAATTTCAGGGTATGTAAAGACCGTTCGATGTGAGAAATATCTGACCGTTGGATTTACACAGGGAATTTCATATCGGGGATTGGGTGTTGGAAATCCTGACATCACTACAACAGGAATCGTGAAATCACGAAACGCGATATCCCGATGGAAAAAAGAACTGTGTGGGGGCCACATGATCTGAGAGGTGGACAGGTGGCACGCCATTTCAGGTTTTCACGGCGAGAAGTCCCAAAAATTTATGCATTTAGGATTCGTGATATTGCGAACTCCGAAACATCGATGGAGTGAGGGATCGTTGAATAGTCAATCTTGCGAGTGTATCGAAGAAACGACATATCAGGGTTCGGGAGTCGGTAAAGCAAGTTGTCTGACATCGCGAGTGCCAAAATTATGATAGGGAAAACCCCGATAAGGGTAAAAGACTGTGGTCTTAGGAGAGGAGGTCACATGGACCTCGACATAGCCGGGGGGGGCTAAGGCAAAAGGCACATCGGCAAATCGGGGATCGGAGTTCGTGAGGACAGGAACTCATGTCGTCAGGGATCACGAAACCCTGACACCCGAAGCTTCAATCGGGAGGTGTGCCACGTAGACACATGAAGAGTACTACGTGCCAGTGAGTGGGAGGACAAGGCAAGAGTGGTGGGACCCTAATGACATCACCGAAGGTGACGAGGATCCTCCAAAAACACACCACGTACCACTACGGTTGAGAGCGACAACTGTGTTGTAGACCCGTAGAATAAGGTAAATCGGAATTTCGGAAGTTGGGGTGGGGAAGGAGAGTGAAACAAGAGTTCTCCAGTACCGAAACTCTGAAACCACGAAACTCAAGGTCCCAAAAGTCCCAAAATACCAAAAACTGAAGTTTCAAACACCCGAAGAATACAGAGCTGAACAGAGCTCAGAAAATTCATGAAATTGAAACACATTCTTAAACTCGATTGTCACGAAAGATGAGGAATTGTCAAGAAAAAGAAAGCTCGAAAAATTCGAGTCGTCTGCGTACTATATTGTAGAATACTGACGAGTGCCAGAACTGTTTGAAATTTGCCGCAAAATGCAAGAAATGGAAGAGATGCATAATACTTCCAGTTCAAGAAACTTATTTAAAATGAAATGTCTTTTATTTTGTTCGAACTGGCTTATAAATATTGTGGAATGTTCATGAAGGTTTAATGGACTGAAAAACTTCGAATTGAATTGCACAGTGCGTGTGTAGAGTTCAACGAAGGTCAGGATTCCAGTTAACCAACGCCGAGTATGGAGTGGGGAAGAGTGCATATTACCCCTGAAATAGAAGACGAACGGGAAGGAAAGGATGTTAACCTAGGATTCGAAGGATCGAACTCTAATGGACATGGAAAGGAGATGGATAAGGAAGGACACATGATGAAAATCATTGAAAGGTTGCAAAGAGAGGCCAAGGCTCGCCGAGATGATAGCCAAAAACTTATGAAAGTCAGGGATCGGTAGGGTGAGATAAACTTAAAATTTTTGAAGAGCCTGGAAATAATAGAGAAGAAACTTGAGAAGGGAAGAGACTCAAGTACGACGGAGAGTCACAAAACCCATGAAAGAAGAAGAAGGTCGAGGAGCGGAAGCCGACATCTTAGTCGCTCCCAAAGACATTCTGACAGGAAGACACATAGTAGTTCAAGCCCATCCCCTACCAGAAAACATCGAAAATATGGAAAGGAGGAATTGAAAGGAGAGATGAACAAGATTAAGCCTCCAACATTCGATGGAGAACATAAGAAGGAGAAAGATGCCGAGACCTGGTTTCTTGGCATGAAGAAATACTTCCAACTACA
>WSFP011527130.1:0-12218 GCA_009831015.1 Picea engelmannii | reverse complement strand
GTCCGTTCTGCCTTTAATGGAGGGGGGGGGTTCAGAATGAGTGATAAAGAGCGTGCTTGGATCTACGGCTCAGAAACAGGCGGGCAGATCAATGGCCCACCATGGATTTTGGACCCCCCCGGATGATCTGCTTTTAACCGAGGGGGGGGTCCGGAATGTTTATCTCCCTCTGGCAGGCCCCTTGTCATATGTGTCCTAAATCTATTGGTCCCAATGTCCCATCACCATCTGCTATCTGACAGACCCCCTTCACTTATGGACGTCATCTTCCACTAGTTCCACTTATCCCACTTGCTCCCAAGTTATGTCCCATCCCATAACTGTTGTCAGTCCCCTACCCCCTTTCACTCATGACCAACCCCTTATTGTGACCTTTACCTTCAATCCCTAGCCACCACGTCACTCGTCTATATCTTTCAGCCACCGTCACCTGCCATCTCATCCCCAAGTGGCCCGTTGTCCATTTTGTATCCTTGAAGAAAAAGCAGCAGCTTAGAATCAAGGGGCAGATTGGATCCTTCATCTACAACAGTCGTGGCGCCGGAGAAGAAGTCGACCGGATGCTGAGAGAGATGAAGTTTTTCTTAAGCTTCCCATGGCATTATGATCCTTGCGGGATCATCTCATAAATGCGGGTGAAGAACAAAAACATCCCGTACGTTCACGAAGCTAAGCTCGAAATTGAGAAATTTGCCAATCAGACTGTGTGGGTGCCTAACACCTTGGTCGAAGTGGAACAATAGGTTCCCCCGACCACTGTGCCACCAACGACCATGCCACAGGTCCCTAAGGAAAAAATGACTAGACAAGATTTATCTCCGCCTGTCACGGAGGTATCGTCCGAAGAGTTCCAGTTGCACACTAAGAGGCCTAAGACTTTTCCAGTTCCTGGTCCGACTGGAGAGAAAGAAACCCCGCCTACCACAGTAACTAAGTCTGTGATTCCACCCTTCAGTTCAAGCATTCATAAGGACATCACCCCAGTAGTACCGAAGAAATCCACAGACTCCCCACTGGACACTCAACCAGGCAAGACTGGGCCCAAGTTGAGCATTGTCGAGAAGTACGAGTTGATCAAGGAAAAGAACCAGACCCTTACCAGTAGTACTTATGCTCAATTCTGGAAGCAAACGTCGACTGTACAGCATAGGCTATTGTCTGCATTTGACACAGAAAAGGGCAGGATGCACATGGCCTTCCTCCAGGCACAGGTACCAGAGCCCAAGGTAATCACGGACTACAAGAGGGCCACCTTTGAGTTCCAGACAAAGGACGTGCACCCAGCAAATCAGATGGATCTGCACAAGCAGATAGGGGAGATGGTATTCCATACATTGACACATGATTCCCCTTCTATAGCAAAATTACAGGTGTCACTAAACAATGCTCAGACACAGCTCAAGATGGAGAAGCTATCATCCTTTGTGAAAGACAATAGAATCAAAACTTTGGAGGAGTTGGTTCTCAAGATCAGCTATGACCCTTCAAACGTCAAAGCAGCAGAGGAGATGATAAAGAAGAAGAATGCTGACATCGCCTCCTTGAGAAAACAACTGAAACTCCCGCCCATAGAGGACTTCTAGGCGAAGGAGATAGAAGAAAAAGAAGGCGAGAAGGATGAAATGCTTAAGCTGCTCATGGAGCAGAATGCACAGCTCAAAGAAATGGAAGCTGAAATGGAGAGATTATTAAAAGAGAAGGAGTATATGAAGCCAATGGAATTCATTCCATTGAGTTCCATTCTGATTTCAGGAGCAAGCACTGTATCAGTAACAATAATCCCATCCGCAACTCCATTGACATCTCAAGAGAATACAACCGACCTGGCTAGATCCATGGAGAAGATGAACCTGCAGGAGACAGAGATCAGCAGGCTTAAAAAGGAAGTTGAGAACCTTCAGGAACTCAAAACTTCCTTCCAGACCAGCCTCTCCAAAGAAAAGCAGGTAACAGAGCAGCTCAAGCAGGAGCTACAACAGCTCCAAAAGAAAACAGTGGCAGGGAAGACTTTGGCAGAGGTCAAAGAGAATGTATGGACAGACATCATAAAGTCCATAAATGAAATATGGCCTATGATCCAAATCATGTTTGAGCAGAATGAGTTGGTCCAGAGGAGCAAACAGGCCATCGAGAAGATCAGAGAAGAATTGGGAGACATGCCAACACAGGAAAATGAGATCATCAAGTTCCTCAATTCTAAGACCAGGGAAGAGCTGGAAGAGATGAATATTGAAGACAGAACAAAGACCATCCTTGAGGTCAAAAGAGTTCTAACCAAGAGAGGTCTAATGCTTCAGCTGGAAGAAAAGGTTCAGGTCATGGACAAGGGGGTACAAAGGTTCTTCAATAAGATTGAAGCTCTCCAAAAGAAAGGTCTACCTGGTCTGAAGGTTATTAATGATAAACTGATGACACTCCCAGATTACAAGAAGAGATTGGCTGAAGTGTCTAAGGACAGTTCAAAGTTTGCTGGCATACAAGGGAGAATCACCAGTAAAGCATTCATGGATGCCCTTCAGTGGGACATTAGTATCCAGCACGAGATTCGATACATATTCCTCACCAAGCCTACATTCGCCAAGTATACATAAATGGATGAAGTATATCGAAGATTGCTCAAGGTCAATGTGCCCAGTCATCTCAGATGGGAGGAACTCTGCGATCTGCTCGATTAGCAGATGAGCTGTCCAGGTCCAGTCACCTGTCCAGTCAGATGAGGTCGTGCAAAAGGCTTCATCAACAGTCTACCCAGAAATCAGCGTGCAGTTACACCAAGTCATCAAGCAGTTCCTAGATTTAGGAGATTTGTTAAATTTGTTAGGATAAAAATAGAATTAGCACGTCCTGATCATTTATGATAGAAACGGTTGTAATTTGAGTTATAAATACTTCACCTTTCGAAGTATTGAGGGTTGTTGATCTTCACACCCTGATGCTATCAGATTGTAACATTTTTGAAGAGATCTTCCATTAATAAAGAGGAGGCACTTTTACAGGATTCTTGTGTGTATTCACTGGTGATGTTATTCTCTAAGTTGAATGTTATTCTTGCTTTGTGATCATAGTGTTTTCTGAAACTAATCTTTAAGAGTAATGAATGTTGCAGGATTTATCTTGGATACCCTGTTTCTGACTCGAAAGATTTTAGTGTTTATCTTCTGGTATTTTCAATTAAGGAATTCTTAACTACTTCTTAGTTGAAATTATCTTTCTCATCTTTTCTTCTGTCCTTCATCTAAGCTATTAAAAGATCCAGTGAGTATATTATCTCGCCCTGTGGAAGTCTTCCTTCACGTTTCTGGTTGTATTTCATTTTTATTAAACACAGGCCCCATAGCCCAATGGATGTGTAGACTGTCTCAACCAAATCAAAAACACTTTGACAACAAAATATACCTATTTATTTACCTAGCCTAATATCTAAAATTGAAAACATAGCTAAATCATATAGAGAGATCCCTCTCTGAAGTTGGAAGGGCTAGATCCCAGCTTCAAAAGTGGTTGGATAAAGTTACCTTTGTAGATTTCTTTTGTTTCAACCTCTAGGAAATTTACCAAGTGCTAACACCAGCCAAGAGGTGACACATGGCACATTCGTACAGGTGCCATGTGGCCCTACCGTACCGTGAAACATGGCATCATACGACGTTGTTATAACCCTAAATTGCACCACACATGCTTACCTGACATCAGGCCAACTCATATCCCTTATTTGACAAAACTCTGCTGAACAACTCTTTGAAAATCCTCTTGTGTCAAGGCCCATGCACCCTAACCCATTACTGCACGCGTGTACACGCTGGCTGACTCACAACAGCCCACGTGTACCTACAAAATCATGAAAAAAGGAAAGTTTTCAATGGAACAAAAAGCTATGGGTCAGTTAACTGAAACTCCCAGCCATGCATGGTTGAGGTTTCATCCAAAACCCTAGCTCCTTCTAGCCTATAAAATAAGGGGTAGGGGTACCATTTGGAGGAGGAAAAAATATAGCGAAGAAACTCTTCCCATTTACGTATTCCATTGCCCCAACCCTTTAGCCTTTCCTCATGCCAAAGGAGATTTAACGCAAAGCAGTTGAAGGACAAAAGAAGAGGAGCCCAGGATCAGGTTCAAGGAGCGGTGGCCGGTCTCAGCTTTTGTAAGTTGACTCATTTTAAATAATAAAGAGAATGCTTTTCCCGTCCCAATTCATGAACTATCTATGGTTTGATTAGTTTATGCTGGATTTCTAACCCTTGAGTATAGAAGTAGCATGCATGCATAGTTGTTGTTTGTCTTGAGTGCAGGTTATCTTTGGAAGGAGCATTGCGAACAAGGAATCAAGCACAACAGAGGATCGACATTGAACGCCAGTAATAAGGTAGGTGGTCCTTTTCCATGCATTTACTGAGAAAAAAGGATTTAAATCTTGGGATGTAGGTAAAAAAGTAGTTTCTATTCGATCAAATCTGCATGCAAAGTCTGACCCTAATTTGCTAGTCCGTAGGGTGCTTTTCCCAACAAAAGAATTGGCGACCATACTGGGGAGAATACTCTTTAGGGTTCCTGGATTTATTTAAGTTTTTGGGTAGTTTAAAGACTAGGTTTTCTTTTTTTTCTTTGCCTGTCTTTTCTTTTTCTGTAAGGTCTGAGCTAGCAGGGAGTCTGGTTTTCCATACTAGCTTTCCCTGACTTTTGCTTGACTGTATTTTTTGGGACACACAGAGGTACACGCGGCCTGCAGAAGGCCTGAACGCGTGTACCCGCGCCTTATCCTCTGACAGCCCGCGTGTGAATGCTAACCGTAGAGATAGCAGTAGCGTGTAGGAGTTCAGAGAACCTTAGAGGCAGTCCTCCTCTTCCCTGTCAGAATCACACATTATCAGGGGGTTTTCTGGAATCCTGTCTGAGTCTTGCTTGTTAACAATCCTATTTCAGATTGTTTTTTTTTGCCTTATTATTTTTCCTTGCATTATTTGTTTTTTCTGTTAAAAAGAGTATCCAAGCCTTCAAGGGATCCTGGTTATTAATACCAGAGGCCTCTTCCTGGTCTGGACTACCTGTTTTCATATTTTTCCTTAGAATTTAGATATAAACACGGCCTGTACAAGGTCATCCCGCGTGTACACGCGCTCTGTCTTTGTTCAGCACGTGTTTGCACGCGTGCTATCTGAGTGACAGTCGCTTGCTTGTACAGACTACTTTTTGTTCAGGGTGGGGCAGTCATCCCCTCCTTTGATAAGAAGTATTCCTCTCAGGTGTTTGAATCTATGTTTGAACAGTCAGTAGCTTAGGCTTCATCTTACCCTTAGCCTGCTTTTTCTAAGTTAAAAGTTGACAGAAAAAAAATAAAAATAAAATAAAAATAAAAATAAATAAAAAATAAAAAAAATTGTTTTATGGTTTTTAGACAAGCGTGAGAGTCATTTTTTTTTCAATTGCCTTTGTGTGATTCTTTAATCTGATTCTTTGTGATCTGCGCTTTAAGCCAGAATTTTTTTTCTTGGTTTTTTGCTTGTCGATATTTTCCCTTTCTTGCTTTACTAGCACTTAAATAAATAAATAAAAATCTCTTTTCATTTTCTTCTTTGGTTGAAGAGTGTGTTTATGCATCATTAGCTAGGGAAAAGTCTTTTATTTCATAAGTTTTTTGCAGTTCACTTAGATCATAAGTAGCTCGTAGTTGAGAAAAATTCCTTTGAGTTTGTTGTCCAAAATCTTAGAAAAATTAAAAATCTTTCTTTGTGAAAAGTTGTTGAAATTTGCATTTAGTAAAAGTTTTTTGTTTCCATCTTTTTCATTCATTTTTTGCTTTCGTCTTTTACACATAATCATTTTCACCCTGATACCCCTTGACGTAAGAAAAATCCATAAAAGCAACGCTAATTTTAAAATCTACTAGACTTTTATGTTTGTAGGGTTCACAAACTAGTTCAGGACTAGGGCCTTGGATTAGGTTGGAGAGGAAACTCTTCAAGGCCATTCAAAACCAAACAGTAGAGTCTGAGATAGGGAGTGTATAAGTCCAGTTTCGTGGAAGTTATCTGGGACCCCCCTCTAACACAGGGGATAAACACGAGGTCGCGTGTGGAAAGGTAGCGGAGATAACCCCTCCAAAGCCAAACCAATCATAGTGAAGAACACATATAGAGGGCTTGTTTTGGGATTCCGTCGTTTTCATTTTCCACGGGGCTTCATGGGTCTCGAATCCGTTCGAGGTCCTCAGTTTTCTTCTGGACCATTTTCTCTTGATACCCTTGACAGGTTTCAGGCTCGATACCCTGCTCATTGTGGTCTACCCGACTTTCGACTATACCCACCTGGTGACTGTTCGCGTGTTGGCAACCTAGTTGCCAATATTTTTAGGGACATACAAAGGTGACTACAGGGGTATACCGTGGTACCTAGGATAGACATCAGGCCACGCTTTGCAGAGTATACTCGGAGGGTGCTTCTGTGTTTGAGTTGCACTTGCACCGGTAAGTTGCTCTAGTGTTGGTTGTTGTAACTGTTCTTCCAAATAGTTTAGTGATTGCTTGTCTTATCTCTAAGGGGCTTCTTTTTAGTGTGTGTTACTTTTGAACGTTTAGAATACCTTAGTGTGTCTTGGATCTTCTCACATAGTGGAGGATCCCGAGCTCTGCCGATCATGAAGGCTTCTTGGCCTGCCGCCGGTTACACTGGAGCCACCCCCGCCACCATTAAGGCGGAAGCTAGACCAACAAGGGTCTTTTGAAGCGACCGAGTTACAAACCTTTGTGCCCGAACAACTCCCGGAGGAATCAACCATTTTGGACCTTGAAGCAACCGCTCTTGACTTGGTTGAAACCCCAACCACTGATATCTTGGCACCATTTATTGTACCAATCCAATTTCACGAATGCCAGACAGTGGCTCACATAGCAATGGAAACAAATGTTGTTACTCCTTCTGGGAATTCTTCAATTCCCACCACAGTTTCCACCACAGGAGAGTCATCTCCTAACCTACCATTGTCGGTTCGAGCCACCATGGTCTCGGCCGCAACTACGTCGCACAATGGACTAAACCCGTCTATGGCGGTGGCCACAACCCCCTTCACACCTAGTGGGATAGGCCCTCCGTTTTCATACGGTATGCCTAGTTCGGGTACAAGTCTTGTACTAACCTACTCCACTTTACAGAATTTGGGTCTGGGGGCAGGGATCTCTAGCGCTCCTCTGCAAGGTTACCTTGGGGGCACTCCTATCCCTTTTAACTCTTTTCCTTACGCAGGAGGTCATATCCCTCCTTCGTCCCCTTCGCTTGGTGGTCCGCATCAGCAGTTCGTCGGGCAACCTACACACAATAGTTTATTTGGAGCGGGGAGTCAGGGACCACCTTCGCACAGTATGCCGGTAGGTTCGACACCGTTTTCTTGGAATGGCACATTTGGTAACAACATTGTCTCATCAGCCGCTTTCCTAACTGGGGGAAACCCCATTTTTGGACAATCTACTCCTGTGCAGGGTACTATTCCTGCACAGGGGGCACACATAGCAGGACCTTGGAATTCAGGACAAGGATCCATTCCCTCCTCCGGAATGTCGTTCTGGGGTAATTCTTTCCACAGTCAATGGAACCCCAGACAGACTACTATGCCTCTCCCCGCAGGACCAGCATGGGGTAATCCTTCCCAAAGTCCTTCGAATACAATGCATGCCCAACACTCTATGTCCTTTTTGGGAAATCAGTCAATGATGTCTCCATAGATGCAAAATCCTTATGCTGGTCAGGGCCATGGTTTCTATCATAATCCAGGCTAGCAGCCAAACTTTTCCTGGCAACCTGGTGCCAGTCAAACTCCATGACTCTTTTTCCCAGGTTATCAGCAGCAACCCAAACTACCATTCCTGACGACTTTACACTTGCCAGATTTGATAAGGTTGTTAAATGATCCTATTTGTCATGATCCACGTTGGCCTCCTATGCCGACGAAGTTTCCTTCGGACATTCCAAAGTTCAAGGCCAATCCTAACGAAGATCCAGGTGATCACGTGACTACATTTCATATTTGGTGCTCATCTAACTCATTGAAAGATGACTCTGTACAATTGGGATTGTTTCAACGTACTCTTATTGGGAGTGCTACGAAATGGTACATCAAGCTCGATCGCTCAAGATACTCTTCTTTTGGCGAACTGGTGATGACCTTCCTTAACCATTTCCAGTTACCTGTGAGATACGACGCTGGCACAGAGCTGCTCACCAATTTCGAACATACAACAGTGGACCATATCTCTGATCATATCCGAGAGTGGAGACGTCGGAAGAGTTTAATCAAGGTACCAGTCCCACCGGCATTCCTACTTGAGTGGTTCCTTAATTTTTTGGTCCCGCAGTTATCCAAAGACGTCGCGACATCCAGATTTTTCTCCGAGGAAGATGCCATCATGAGGGCTCAACAGTTTGATCTCATCTATTCTCAGTCTGGTTTATTATACAACATCTTTCCAGATGCGCCACGTTCAATATTGGATAAAACTAGATAGAGAGTTGGACCACATGCCGATGGTATTGTTGGTTCAGCACAAACCAAGCCCACTGAGCAATTGACAAAACAGTTGCAACAGTTATCCATACAACACACAATGGCCAGCCAAACTACTGCTTTGGCTGCTCCCCCTACCCAAACGTCGAAAGTACACACCGTGCATTCGACTAACCCAAAGGCCACCCAGCAGCCTGAAGGGAAGAAAAAACAATGAAAGAAGGGTAAGGGGGATAAAAAACCCACTGATAATGCTGGCGGGGACAACATAGAAAAACGGAAGGCGAGGTATCCATGCAACTTGTGCGCGGAAGACCACCCGACCCATCTGTGTCCTCGACTTGCAGAGGCCCAAAATTTTGTCACACAACAACAACAAGCAGTGTTGACTAATCCCTTTCAACATGGGCAAAATCTAACTCAAGCCTCTACAAGCACAGAAGGGGGCAGCCAAGAAACCTGCCCACCTCCAAACAATCCCTCATCCAGGAATGTATATATGGTTAGGGGTGATGCTTTCATATCAACTAGAGCGCACGACTATAGTAAACCAAGCGCTTCTGAGAAGGGTAAAGAAGATGATCTCCCATATCTTCCTCTACAGATTGAGAATATGTTGGGAGAAACAATGACATGCATTCCAAAGGGTGCATTTAAAAAATCTTCTCACAACCCAAACGCAAGGGCCACCCAGAATTACTCTGTGGTGGACGATTTATCACAAACCCCTTGTGCGATGTCTGCTTTGGAGGTCCTCCAAAGCTGCCCTGCTCAGAGGAAACCCTTGTTAACCGCTTTGGGCTCTACTGAGACTTGTAATCTGGGCACCATCATGTTAGATACAACCGACTTAAAACCTCATCTGCCTTACCACATAGCATTTCAGATAGTAGTGGTTCATCCCAAAAAAACTTTTACTCGAAATATCTTCCGCACGGTGGTCGACGAGGGCGCCTCGACATGCGTTATGTCATTATCATGCTGGAAGGCCATTGGCCAGCCCATTTTGTCTCCATCACCTACTCTCCTCACTGCTTTCGATGGTCATTCGTTCTGACCACATGGTATCTTTCCTTCTTTCCCTGTGCAGTTAGGAGGGAAAACCGTGTGTGTCGAGGTAGAGGTAGTCGATGCTCCCCTCGACTATAACCTCTTGTAAGGACGAAGTTGGACTTATGCTATGCAATTTGTGGTTGCTACAGTTTTCCGAGTCTTGTTGTTTCCACACGAGGGTCGGATAGTGACCATTGATCAACTGTCTTTCTCTAGACCTGACCCAGCTTTGGGGGCATCCACGGTCCCGATGATTGATAATTATCAACCAGGTGTCATTAACGTAGGAGTTGGTTTGTGCCCATCCTTGATGGGTACCTTCAATTACCCACCTCCTCACGACGATATCAAATTTATATCTAATCACCATAAGGTTGAGATTTTTCAAGTTTCATCGTTTCGCACGACTTACTTTGAGGATCCTTGGATTCTTCCTTCCCCATCAGCCATGATGGATGAGACAGAGCACCTAGGCATGTCCATGCCCTTGTCTTTCATTGAGGCAGCGTACTCTTTAGTCCAGCAAGCTGCAGCTAACCCTGATCTGACTCCTGCACAAGAGTTAGATCCACTTCTAGAGCCTATTTGGGCTCAGGGTTCTCTCGCTAACGTCAATTCGTTAGACTTAGTCTTGCCTTCTGACGAAGCAGTAATTGAAGCAATGACTAGTCCAAACAAACCTTGGGAAGATCTTCATCACAGATCATATTTTCTCCCATAGTTAAGCTAGATCGAAGCAGGAGAATTCACCGTTACCATGACGGGAGATCAACCATGTCCTATTAATCTCTTAGCTACGCAGGAAATTTATGCTGAGGGAAATATGGTGACTATCGTTGAAACTATACCCATCAACATCTCTCGAAACCCTGGCGTTGTGGAGAATGTCTTTGTCGGAGCGGATTGCTCCCCCGAAGAAATTCAAATTTACACAGATATTTTTAAAGAATTTCGTGATGTTTTTGCCTGGTCTTATGAGGAAATGCCAGGTATCGATCCGAAAATAGTTGAACATGAAATCACAACGTATCCTGATGCCAAGCCTGTTCGACAAAAACTTTGTCTAGTCAATCCCAAGAAAGTAGCAGCCATCAAGATTGAGGTGGAGAAATTGCTAAAGGCAGGTTTTATTTATCCTATCCATTTGACTCAATGGGTGTCAAATCCTGTGTCGGTCAATAAAAAACAAGGCACGATTCCTGTATGTACCGATTTTCGTGATTTGAACAAGGCATGTCCCAAAGATAATTTTCCAACACCATTCATTGACGAGATCATTGATGAATGTGCCGGTTGTGAAGCCTTTTCTTTCATGGATGGTTTTTCGGGATATAATCAAATCTAAATCAAACCTGAAGACCAACACAAAACGACATTCATTTGTCCATGGGGTACATTCGCATATCGTAAGATGCCTTTTGTCCTTAAAAATGTTGGAGCCACATTCCAATGGGCCATGTCTTTTGCTTTTCATGACCTCAAACATATAGTCGAGGCCTATCTAGATGATTTAGCATCATGCTCTCGCAAGCGAACGGATCATCCCACACACCTTAGACTAATCTTCGAACACTGTCGCTACTTTAGGATTCACTTGAATCCAAACAAGTGCAGCTTCTACGTAATGTTAGGACGTTTGTTAGGTTTCATCATATCAACAAAAGGGATCATGGTTGATCCTCTTAAGGTTGAGGCAATAATCTAGTTTCCCCCCCATGCACAATCCTACAACTTCAGAGTCTACAAGGCAAGGTGAACTTCTTACGACGCTTCATCGCCAACTATGCTGAAATCACCAAGGGATTTATGCGTTTACTAAAGAAAGACGTTCTTTTTTTCTGGGACGAAGCCGCTCAACACTCTTTCGACGCATTAAAACATGCCCTCACAACTGCACCTTTTCTACGGCCACCTAACTATAACAAAGATTTCTTATTATATCTGGCTACCACAGAGTCAACCATTGGCATGGTTTTAGTTCAGGAAGATGATTTTGTTGGCAATTTCAGCTATCAGAAAGCAAATCAGCGTATACTTGTCATTGATGGCAAGAATGTGTGGTCGCAGTGATGAAAATAGCATTGAATAACAGCGCAGTAATAATCGAGAGGAGAAGAGACAGTGATCGTTGGATCCCATCCTAATTTCCTGAAAGAACCAGGACCGTCATATCTGTAGAAGCTGCGAGAGAGATAAATTCATCAGAGAATCGGGGATCGCGAGTTCAAAGTGCAAAGAACACTTATCATTGAAAACCCCGAAATCACGATATGCGATTTCGCGATTTGATCGCAACCGTTAATCAAGCAGGGATATGGACCGTTCATCTGTATAGACACGTGGCAGTGTTTTCATACGTGTCGAATCATGTGTAATGACGTCAGCAGAGGACAGGTGGCATCGTAGTTTCGGGGATCGGGATATGATATGTCAAGAACACAATGCAGCAAGAACTTCGAAGTCGCGAAATGCGATTTCGCAAAGTAATCACAGCCGTTGGATAAGAACCAGATCTGGACCGTTGATCTCCATCATCGGGAAATCGGGGATCGGGACTCCCAGAGGCATGTGTACAATGACATCATGAGTGGCGAAACTCCGATGGAGTGATATGACCGAGGTCACACGGAGACAGGTCATATGGCCCAGGGCTCAGCCAGGAGGGCTGAAGCGC
>WSFP011527129.1:0-12218 GCA_009831015.1 Picea engelmannii | reverse complement strand
TTAATTCAACGTAGTTGGGACTGAATCGACGTAAAACACTTTCCTTCCCTTGCAAACTTTGGAGTTGGCATAGTGTGAAAGGAGGAGGTAAATTGAGAATAGCCTCAACCTTCAGGGGGTCTACTCAAATCCCATGTATAGAGACGATAAAACCAATAAGTCATCCAGACTCCACAAAAAAAACACATTTGTGTGGATTCAATCGTATGCGATAATAACAATAACGTAAGAAAATAGCTTGTAGATGTGTCAGGTGATATTGAAGATGCATATAATGCGATGATAGATAATCTAGATAGGGTTATACAATGTTCTTAATGTCATGAAAAATGTAAGACATAGCTCGTTGAAAAGTCGCGCCAACATTTTTTATACCAAAAAGTAGTTTATGGTATGAGAAGGTTCCCCAAGGACAAATAAAAGTAGTCTTATGTTGATCTGTACATAAAATATTGATTTGATTATAGCCATAGAATTTGTCCATCAAGGAGAATATTTCTCTCACAGCACAGTTGTCGACAATCTAGTCAACGAAAGGGGTTGGATAATTATCTTTCGGACAAGCTTTTTTGATATCCCTAAAATCTACACAAACATGGATCATGCCTTGTTTCTTGTTAACGGGAACAATATTGTACACCCAATTGATCAAAGCCACAGGATAGACAAAACCAACTTTAAGAGGTTTCTCAACTTCGATCTTAATAGCAACAACTTTACGTGGGTGTAGCAGGCAAAGTCTCTGTCAAACATGTTTAGTGTTTGGGTAAGTCTTAATATTATGTACAACAATATCGGGATCAATACCAGACATTTCTTCATAACTCTAGGAAAAAACATCGCAGAATTCTTGGAAAAGAGATTTATACATACGGACCTCATCAGCAGAACATAAGGCACTGATGTGAACATTTTCCATGACTCTAGGCTTAATCGATATATCAAGAGGAATGGCAAGTGAAATATTACCCAAGTTCCATTCGTAGAAAGCATCGTGTTTTTGTTCAGGAACAAAGGAAATAATAACAATAGTAGACAGAGTCGAAATCCGTTGATAACTCTTTATGGTCTCAGGTTCTAGGAAGAGAATAGAGTGATTGTACCCATCGTCCCATGGAGTATCTTCCATAGACATAACTTTCATGATAATCTCATCAATGGGAAATATTACGTGAAACATATTAGGATACGTATCACAGAGAGAAGGAGGAGAAGGATTTGTTGATTGAATAGCTTGATAAGTCGATTCTACCGGACTCAAAGGAATTCTATTGTTGTAACGAAGATAGTCACCAGAGCTAGGTACTATCCATGGGTCATAAGACTTATGGGTTTTACTAACAAAGGTAGATATCATGTTAATCGAGGTGACAAAAGGAGGAGGAATATCGGGTGGTAAAATAGGAAATGTACCCATTAACGTTGAATCTTTTAAAAGACCCACTCTGACATTCTCATAATCGGGAGGTGTTTTTGAAATGAAAGGTATGTTTCTAGTATGTGAATAATAATTAAAGAAGGCCAGTTGATCGACAATAATGAATTTTCCTTGGTGTGGGAAAAGAGTATAAACAATTGCATGCATGGAATCAATCCAACTACGACCAAGTAGAAGGTTGTAATCAAGAGGTGCATCAAAGACCTCAACCTCGACATTGACTGCTTTACCTTATAACATAATAGACAATGAAGGAAGAACATTGTAAGGTTTAAACCCTGTACCATTAAAATCCTTGAGAGTATTGTGTGACTCGGTAAGGGCAGGAGAGCCAATGGATTTCCAACAAGTGACGGACATGACACAAGTCAAGGCTCCTTCATCAACAATGGTTCGATAAATATTATTATTTTCTATAACAACTTGTATTTGAAATGCTAATTGAGGAGGAAGCCTTGGAATATGATCTTCCAATTAAAATATTATCAAATTGGTATTGGTAGGATCAATTCCACTAATATCCTTCAGCAGCACCTTCTGTTGAGTAGGAAAAATTTGAAGTACTTCATGATCCAACATCGCAGAGGGTGCTTGCGCAAGGTCTTCTACAATACTATAGTTTTGGGCAGCACGTGCATGAGGATTAAATGATGACTTTCAAACAATGCCCTTGGGAGGAGGATAAAGAAATGCATCTAAGCATGGTCATTCGAGATGAAGAGGACCATTTGGAGGTGAATATGGAGGAGGTTGAACCAACGGAGGTGGTGAATCATCAAATTTCTCTTTCGAATGAGAATAATATTTGGCTCAAGTCGTGATTGCAACTGAGTTCTTCTTGGAGTCACCAGTACACATAAGTACATAAGACATGGTAGAGGGAGAAGGTTGGTCATGAATGACCAATTGGTCCTGTTGCTGAGAAGGAAACAGTTGTGACAAGATGATGAGTATAGGAGGTGTCCCAGTCCCTTGTAGGATCTTAGTAACCTCATCGCGTCGTGCAAAATCTTTCATATAATGATCCTCACCACATATAAGGAAAGGATAACGATGTTTATGCTTGTCTTTGTCATCAGCAGGTTGGGTTTTGGGTTTCTCAAATTGTTGATTATTATTTTTTTCCTCATTATTCTTACCCTTCCCTTTCTTTTTATTTTAAATTTTATCGGTAGGTTTAGATTTAACCGAATTAACTTCAGAATTTTTATCGGGAGGAGTCAGAGTAGGAGTATTTTGTACATTAGAAGTAGTAGACTTGGGATTGGCATGACTAGCTTGTTTAGACTAAGTCTCATCATGAAAAGTGTCAATCACACCATCAACAGCATGAGAAGCCATTGGAGGTGTTGGGGTAGGATTCGTATATGGACGAGGAGCATCAAGGATCAAGTCATAGAGTGTACCCGTTTGTGAATAAACGAGATCCAAATATTGAGCACGACTAATCACCTGCTCTTCAGTGCTAACACCACCCATGGAAATATCATGGGCTATAGGACCAATGAGTGACTTGGTAAACCACTTGGCCAATAGTTGATCAGGAAGGGGAACTTTGATTAAGCGTATTCTCCTCCTCCACTCATGAATATGATCAGAAATTTGAGTAGAAGAGGATTGTTTAAATGAACTCAAAATTTCAATTCATGTCTCGTATCGTATTGGTAATTGGTAATGCGTTAAGAAATCCATAGCTAAGGTGTTGAATTCATTGAATAATCCTCGTGGTAAATAAATATGCCATTTGTCTATCGAACTCATAAGATTCCATTGGAAAATATGTAATCTTATAGAGTCATCCATCAAGGAGTTGGATGAACACCAAATATGAAATTTCATGACGTGATTATTTGGGTCTTCTCCCGATCGACCATCAAACTTAGGAATATCCGATGGAAATTTGGAAGGTATTACTCTACTCGCATAGCATCTTCATGCTCCCATGTTGCATCCTCGGGACTGTACCAGGTCCACTAAACTTTTACAAGACCTATGGATTGATTCTGGAACTACTTGCTTTTTTGATCTAGTATAAGCACTGGATGCACCTGAAAAGTGCTTTCTTGTTCCACCTGAATCACATTCCAATCAATAACATGATTAGCATCAGGTACATACTTCTTAAGAAATGAAACATGAAATACATTATGTATAGACCTGCATGTATCCAATGCAAGCCTATATGCTACTGGACTAATCCTCTCTAGGATTTCAAACGGCCCACAATATCGAACTACCAACTTTGAACAATTTCCCAACTTCAAGGAGATTTTGTTGGCCTTGAGCCTTCCTGTGTTTTGGATGGCACTGAAAGTCATTCTAGTCTCAGTGATAGACAATATTAGAAGGTTAACATATAACATTTTATAGTCGGTTTGTACAGAAAAAACACATCTCCACCTATGCAGTTGGGACTTATTGACCAAGCCAAAACGAAAGGGAGGATGGGGCTTTAGAAATATTTTTCTTTTCAACAGAGCATAGCTTCAAATTCCCTCTGGCGTGTGCTAATGAAGGAGGGGATATGGAATTCGGTAATAAAAGACAAATATCTCCCCCATTTTTCGGTTTCCACCTAGTTCATAACAACAAACATCACAGTGAAAGTGGCCTCATCGACTTGGAAAAATCTCGTAAAGTCGGTAAATCTAATTACCCACTGGCTATGTTGGAATCTGGGTTCCAAATACTTGGTAATAATTGGCAAGGATTGTATCTTTGGCCTGGTAAACACCTCATTCCTTTCTCCATAACTCATAACCTTTGTTGTGCATGTTTCGTCACTTGGGTGAGCAAAAAAATGGCAATTGCATGCCTAGTTGGGCCTGTTAGACAAGACATAAGTTAGTGAGTGGTTTAAACAATCCAAACACATGTAATAAACAAATAAACAAGCTAAAACAACTAAGGAAATAAAAACTAGAATGCATAAGAAACTTAGAACCAAAAACAATCAACCAATGACCAATATTATGAAACGAATGGATAACTATATTAGTTGGCAAAACAACGTAGATAAAAATGAGGACTTATGGGTCCCCTCTTTCTCCTTGGGAGGGATCTTGAGTTCCCTAATGGAGAGATCTTCTTACAATGGAAGAAAAATGGAAAATGATGAAGAAAATCAATGCATATTCCCTCAAGAGGTGAGTGGAATGGCCTATTGCAATGATGATTGAATGCTCCAAGGAGAAAAGAGGATTATCAAGGGAGGATTGAGGCATCATAAAAATACTATGAATATCTTAATTTCTTAGTGCACCCATGGCCTCCATTTATATCATTTCTTCAAGGCAAAATTCAACTAGTTCTTAGTGTGAAACAGGAGCTCTTTAGGGCACCCTTTGGTCCTTGACCAAACCCCCATTCGTATTTCGCTTAGATATGGAGGTCAAATAAAGTTGGGAGTTGGTCCATAAGTGGTTGGGGGGGAGACATGAACCATAAATGTATCGTTCACAGGAGTGTGTGTCTTTTTTCGTACACAGTCATGCATTTGGTGTATTGTGCGCTCTGTGGGATTTGTTGGCCTGCACATTGTGTGCACGCTTCCTTTAGTGAGTTTGCACATGTCAATTTTTGCCCAATTGTATATTTTTTCCTTTTGAAATGAATTTTGGTGTTGCAGGTGAACTAATTGTTATTTGGAATTGTTGTATTTCTATAACCATTTGCGTGCAATGTTGCGAACAAAATTTCAGTGATAACAAATGCCCCCTGATGTGTGAGGTTAGGAGCATACGTATAGCCGAAATACATCAATGTTTCTTCTACTGAGAATGCCATTTTAATGAAGAGTGTTGAGAGGAAATAAAAGAGTGATCTGTCAAAGGGAGAGGGGAAACTGTGGGACCCAAACCTTTCTCTAGGAAAAAGAAAATGTGTATACAAACGAGGCGGGCATGCCCCATGCTCGTGTCATGTAACTCAAAATGTAAGACAGTAACTGAAGTTGTATGTTGATGTAGATAAATGCAGCGCCCTCTGGGGCAGTTTGATAATGGAGGATGGAAATTCTTAATGGTGAACATACTCTGAAAAGAGGCAAGGACACCTGTAAGAAGTGTCGATGACTCATAGGCATTGATGGCCTAAAAAATTCAGAGGTCTTTGGTTGGTATAAAACAACTGCAATAGTCACATAGTAAGACCCACCTTAACATGATATTTTGTTGAAGTCAAATGTTATGGGGGTCAATGGAATCAAAGAGAAATGATGTTTCTCTCTATTCCATCTGAGACTCCTCATTTTAAAGGTAATGAGAATCAATATATTGTTAACTTTTTGGAAATTGTGTTGGTGTTGACAGAAAGGGAGATGTGAATCCAATAAGCAAAGGGATTCATGAAATTCATGGAAATAAGATCAGGGAATGATAGGGAACATGAACGAAGTCAAGATACAGTGAGACACAAGACTACCCTTGGTTGGGGGTATGTTTGAAGGGTGATTGGAAGCAACCGTAAAACTATATCTATTGTCAGGGGGGCAGCTAGATATGGGGTTAAATTGTGCCAGAGGCTAACAAAGTGTAAAAACCCAGAGATCATGGGTTCATGGACTTGGGATACTCAGGGTTTATGAACGATGTTGGAAATGGATAGTGGATTCCCTAACCAAGGGTGACATGGGTTGTGTTGTCAGGAAAATAAGGTCATCAAAGGTGATGACAAAAAGCTAAGTACATGCTGGAAACAAAGGCTTTTTACAATTGCCAAATAAATAAAGAATAATTTGGGATGAGTGTGCATATACAGAAATGGGTGCCCCAGTGCGAGATGGCTTAGCCTGTTAGGGCACAAGATGCGAAGAGAAATGGAAGAGGGTGGGGGGGCCATGGGTGGGTTTCTGTATGAGGTAAATGAGTGGAGGGAAATCTACAGATGGGAAAACTGATGGTGCATGAGATGGAAGGCTAATGATACTGCAGAGGTGGAGTCAATAGAACTAAGATGAGATAACCTAGGAGCCCCATTGGGAAAGCTAACAATGTGATGAGAAGAGGTATGTAGCTTATTCTCATAAGTGCATAAGACTATCGAGACTCCCATCCTGAGGGCGTGAAATCAACATGAGTGTCAAGTTTCCAAGGGGAACTATGAATGGGACAACTCATGTAGGGGAGAGTGCTACCGGGTAATAGTACCAAAATGAAGCAGAGGTGATGGTACTGTAGAGCCGGATATAAGGAATGTAAAGGTAAACGTCAGAGGGTGTGACTTGGAGATGTAATTGATATTCAAAGGGAATAATTACATGCCATTTTTGAACATATACCTGAAGGGGTTGTGTCATTTGTGTTGACCAAGTACCTGCACACATGAAAACAAAATACCCGATGTGAACAATATCTGATGATAAAAAACATATAACAACTATTTGATAATTTTGAACATGAGCATGCGTACCTAGAGGTGATGTGAGAAAAATATTCCCCCGAGGCCAAGTTCATATGATGACCCACGGAACGTGACTATGTAGATGGCGGGACCATGATCTCATGGTTGAAGACGGATTGGGAAACAGAGGCTCTAGGCTTCTGTAACTAAGTGTGGAAGTTTGGTAAAGGGGACTATATATGGCTATTGGGCCCACAATGCCACCTCATTTTCACCCATCGCTATAGAGATTTGATGAGCATATTTGGAGGAGTTTCAGAGATTCCAAGAGCTCGAGTTGATCGATATGGGAGTTGCAAGAGTCAAGTTAGTGGTCCCATCCTCCTGCATAGCATGAATTTCCTAGTTTTGAGTCAAGGGTCGCACAGAGGGTCATACAAAGGTAGGTTTAGGGGTGGGACCACTAGTGCATGGGGGAAGGAAGAATACTCGTTATCAGATGTGCGGGTATAATTCCCTCTCCCACGCATAATGTGCATCTATTCTTGACACAACCACCCATAGGGGTGCAGGGGAAGGATATACAGGCGTGAATTAGATACGTGCCTTTTAAGATGATAGTTGTGCATTGTGCGCAGATGTTTCTCAGGCAGTTGTGCATTAGTGCGCAGTTGTGGAGAGGACAGGTGCGCATGTATGCGCACTTGTTGGGGTGACAGTTATGCATTGATGCACAGTTTTTTCACAAATAGTTGTGCATTAGTTTGAAACTATGCAAAGAATAGGCACACATATGTGCACACCTATGTGGGTGAAAGTCATGCACTAGAGGAAAAACTAAGAGTTTTTGAAATTTTGAATATTTTGATATTTTTTATGAATGGTGAGGGTTGACCAAATGTTTTTGTGTGGATGAAAGTGATCATCTTGTGATAGGAGAGCACTATGCCAGTCCACTAGAGGGATCGATATTAGGAGCACCTCTAAGAGGCAGTGAGAGAGCAGCCAGGCGTTTGAAGACACTTGGCAGCCTACGGGTTGCTTAAGTTCTTCAATTTCCCTTTGATACGGTTGCAGGAGTTTCTGCTTCAGTATCTGATATCGATGTGGAGCACTAATCTGCAATGATTCATTGTTAAGGGGAAACAGTTGACACTCTCATATATGGAGGATGTGTACTTTTTGACGAGGATTCGCTTCCAGGGGATGGCCCTACCAGTTGACCACCAGCTACCGGGGGATGAGAGGTTGGTTGATGTGGCATATCACCACTGCTCAGGACCGAACCTAATATTGGGTTTGGTTATCTGTATTGAGGCAATGGACGACCTCTTAACTTAGTGCATCACTACCATGGTAATGAGGATCTATGGATCCTTAGCGACTCAGAGGATCACGGTAGGTCCGATGAGGATTGTAGAGAGGGTCCTAGATGGGGACTTTTTCCCCTGGGGGTTGATGCTGCACTCCAGGATGATGGGATAGATTCACCGGTGTCATACCACTGACTCCAGTGATTTGGTGTTTGGTTTCATCCTGGTGGCCTAGTTTTTGGATATGGTTCCCATGTTGCGCTCGAGGATTTTTTTGGAGCCCTCAGGGTCTCATGAGTCGCGATTGATGCGGTGGGCCTAGGTGTTGGCATGTTATGGGGGGGGAGAGGGTGGCCACTACTTCACAACCATTGTGTTACATGTGTGGCATCATATTCCACAGGTGATACTACGATATCCATATGGTGGGATGGACTACTAGCATGACCCAGACATGGTGTTGCCTCCTGGGGAGGACTAGGACCAGAGAGGTATGTTTGTGTATTTATCATTTGTGATTTTGATAATGTAGCACATCATTATGTGTATATGGATGTTGACTCTAACTTTGGTGTTTTTATTTTCATATGTGGGGCCCCAAGTCCATGAGGCTGAGATGGTCAGGGAGCCGACTCACCAGGGGCCAGTACAACCATCAAGCGGAGAGCCACAGGTAGGACAATGGTGCATGCAAGATGATGTTGGTGTTGGGCCAACTCATGAGCTGAGGGCAGATCAAAGGTGCATATTTGATGACGTTGGTACTAGACCAGGGCACGAGTCGTGGGCAGAGGCTGGAGGGGGGATGGAGGACCTCAATGGAGATTCAAGGAGGTTCTTTAGAGTGTGTCGGAGGGCATGTGGACCCACATCCAGGATGAGAGGGTCCTGGAGTAGTGTGTGGGTGTACCAATAGAGTGGCAGACCTTGATCCATCGTGTAGTTGTAGCGGGGGCAGGAATGACTGGTTGGTTGCCCCCTAGACCTGAAGGACCTCCAGCTAGTGGGGCACCTTCGTATAATAGAGGACTTGGGGGGGAGCTCTAGGGGCACCATGAGTTCCAGTTTGTATTTGTATAGGCTTGCAAGCCCATTTTTTACAGGGTAGTGATACCCATTTTGTATAGGGTAGCAGGTACCCATTTTGTACCTATAGGGTTGAGGGGACTCACTGGCCTATGTTCGATGTATATTTTTGTATTTTGTAAACATTTATGACATTTCGGAGGAGATATATATACATTGTCACACAACCACTACGACAACTAAGATTTTCTTTTTCTTTTTTTTTTGTCTTTTCTTCGAGGGACAAAATCCTTGAAATTATATGGGGCCTAGTGTAGACCCTACCTTCCCTTATCCTCCCCCATGTGATCGTTGGCTATGACCACAGGCCTTACCAAAAAGGCGCTTTCGACTTTCACAACTCGGGGAACCGCGATGCAAGTGTTCCCCTATTCTCTATCTTTCAGAAAGCCAAAACCCGAAAGGGTCTAACAGATCCCTAGCTCCTCCTTTGGGTCGCTTGTCATACGACCGATCCTATGACCTAGTGCTAATCCTCTAAATGCTTTCGGGGTTTTGTGATTTGGGGAATCGCAATGAAAGCATTCCTCCTTTCCCTTTTTAATCCCTGGGACTCGAAAGCCCGATATCATCTGGATCTATGATCCAGATCGTTGGCTTGACCAACAGCCTGGATTAAATCCCGACATTCTAAATTTCAGAATTTCTGGTGGGGTCTTCACTCCTATTCCTTTGATGTCCAGAACCCCGGTGGCTTTAGACCTTCGCCACACGTCCCCTACAAATGGATGGTTCAGATTCTTTCGGGACCCAAAATGTCGACTCCCGAGTTTTGACCCTTGATTAACTACTAGCACCTACCTCTTCCTTCTACCACATGACTCTACCCTATGACCTAGGCCTCATCCACAGAGTGCGTCGGGGTTTCGCGTACTGAGATTTCGCGACTGGCAAAGATGAGGGGTCTTTCCCTTGGGTTTCCCGGGTGCTGAAGCACCAAAACCCATTCACGCTAAACTGATTCGGGGTTTCACATACCGGGATTTCACGACTGGCGAAGACGAGGGGTCTTGCCCTTGGATTTCCCGGGTGTCGAAACGCCGAAATATATTCACGCTAAACTGAGTCAAGGTTTCACATACCCGGATTTCGCGACTAGCAAAGACAAGGGGTCTTTCCCATCAGTTTCCCATGTGTCAAAATGCCAAAATCTATTCACGCTAAACTGAGTTGGGGTTTCGCATATCAAGATTTCATGAATAGCGAAGATGAGGGGTCTTTCCCTTGGGTTTCTCGGGTGCCAAAACGCCAAAATCTATTCACGCTAAATTGAGTCAGGGTTTTTCATACCAGGATTTCACGACTGATGAAGATGAGGGGTCTTGCCCTTGGGTTTCTCAGGTGCCTAAATGCCAAAATATATTCACGCTAAACTGATTCAGGCTTTCCCATATCAGGATTTTACAACTGGCGAAGATGAGGGGTCTTACCCTTTTGTTTCCCGGGTGCCGAAACGCCGAAAAATTGAGAGAACTACTCTCTCTTGTACAAGGTTTCCATACTCATATCACATGATCCTTCAGTGGGTTCTTGGGTAATTAACCCTAGGCTTGGTGACCTGACTGAAAATCCTTCCTAATTCGTTGAGCCATGAACTCTGTGTCAAGGGTAAAGTGAACTCCTAGGTTTACTAAAATGGTAGTCTATTCAAGGAACTCGCTCTAGCTTTGGAATGTGAGGGAACTTCCCAGGAGGAGGTGCCTTCAGGAAATCAAACCAGGACATAGCGTGAGTCAAGTAGATGGAACGAATCTCAAGGGAATGGACTCATATTGTGAACTTATTCATTCTATACCTAAACTGATTATGGTCATGTGAGTATAATCATGCATCCATTATTTCCGATCAAATCACAAGGCAAACACCTCAATACATAAACCATTTATGAGCATATAAACACGAGCATGTGTCCAGGATATTCAATTCAAGATACAAGATGTAAACACTTATCAGAAACACCAGGTGTGACACGACTGCTGAGAGGGGTGCTCGTTTCCACCCAATCATAGGATCAGTGACTCCAAACAGATTTACCACTAGCCACCCCCAAGCTAGACCATGATGTTTGAGATTCATTCTCCTACTTCCAACTCAACGGAAGTCAAGGATGAAGGTTAATATCCTTCTCCTCTGTTCAGAACTCCCTATGTTTCCTGGGTTTCTCCCGGTTTTAGTCCACAATCCCTGTCGTGTGTGTTCTCCTTCTCTCCCCCTTACCACACTTCCTCTCTTGCCTTTTCTCTACAAGATTGTGTGTAGCGTGAACTTCCCCATCCATGGTTAGGTCTGGGAGCTATTACAAATGGGCGTTTCACCCCCATCCCCTCATTAACTCTTGAGGAGCCTCCCCACCTACCAATCTGACGAGAAATCCATGTCAGGGTCAGAGAGTTGCTTTGGTCTTTGAGAAAGTAAAAACCAGTGTTATCACCGAAATTTCGTCCGCACAGGGCGACAAGAACTCCGCATCATCAGCACACAGAAAAACAGTCATTCATGGCACAAGGATTAATTCCACAGCACAGCAAAAGGGCCAAAACTATACAAAAATGGCTAAAAAATTAAAAAGCGCATTGCACCCACTGAGAACGCGCGCATACGCGCAACATCTTCGTATATTGGGCGCATAGGCACGGCTGTGGGGTGCAAAACCCGCGCGCCTGCCAAACGGCGCATTTATGGAAATGGTCGGCCTCCCAACCACTAATGGATTGGCTCCCAAGTCGATTTGACACCAAATCTGAGCTCAATCTGCATGGGGAGGCTGGTCAAAGACCTAATTGTGCCCTAAAGAGCCCCTTTTCACATTCAAAAGAGGTTGCATAATAGCTCAATGCTTGGCTATAAAAATCCATGAATGACCATCATTTCTTCAAGGAATTCTTTGTATTGTTATGTTGTTGGGATTGCTATAGACTCATTCTTTGGCAATTAACATTATCAACACCATTTCATAGGCTTTCCATCTCTCACTAGAGTGGAGAAGCTTGGAGTTCTTTCACTCACACTTTCACCTTTCATTGTAAGGAGAGCAATCAGTT
>WSFP011527128.1:0-12218 GCA_009831015.1 Picea engelmannii | reverse complement strand
TAGGGGGCGGAAAAATCATATGCGGGAAAAACTTAGGATAAGGGCATTTTTATGGGTTTTCTTCCGATATGACCCATATACATCATCGAGGGGGGCATCAATTCAATTGCATTCAGGCATTGGGGTCATAGTGTGACATCTTTTTCGTTCTGGCTTTACTTGGGAAAAGGAGACAAGGCAATTAACCTACGTCCTAACCTACTGTCATA
Source organism: Picea engelmannii (assembly GCA_009831015.1). NCBI lineage: Eukaryota > Viridiplantae > Streptophyta > Pinopsida > Pinales > Pinaceae > Picea > Picea engelmannii. The sequence continues at coordinate 12,009 of WSFP011527128.1, read as the reverse complement.
GGGCAATTGACCCAGAATAAATAGTTGGGTCAAGATCTTATTCTTTCTAGGGGCTCCGTGATCAGGATTAGACAGTCTGACCAGATGTATTCACTAATTCTAACCTAGGGGCTATCTGATCAAGATTAGACAGTATGATCAGATTTATTCACTAGCCTATCAGCATTGAAAATTTAAAAGAACTTGGTCATGCTTAGAAGGTATGACCAAGTTGCTATTATTGCATGGGGCCTTTGCTTCAATTTTATTCTGCCCTCTTTTCTTTTCTTTTTCTCTTTTTATTTTTCTTTTCTTTTTCTTTTCTTTTTGTTTTCTTTTCTTTTTCACAAATTATTTGAAGAATGCAATATCATTTGTGAACCAAATCACCAGGCACTGATAATATCCAAGTCATAAGATGATTCCCATAAATTATGGGGTGATAACACCTTGCACTGGCTCAATTCCCACTTGGCAGAGCTTCACAGAACTCCTCAGAGATTCTGTCTGCAACTGTGTTTCTCCTACACAACCTTGCCTCCAAGGCGTTCAACAACCTTGAGGTCTTTCTTGAGTTGTTGACTCCAATTCTTGTGCCGCAGCATGTCTTTGTCTGAACCCGCAGAATTCAGAAGTGCAACCTCTATGCACGGCTTATACGAACCTGCAGTGTTTTATCACACCCTCCTGGTGTGAAGCTTCAAAGACCTTCACCTGAAATCAGAACAACCTGCAAATGTAAACCTATAGCAGACATCTACAACATACAATGGAACACACACAGACATCCACATAACACACAATAATGCAGGAAAAACTCCTCTTTGTATTAAAATGGAAAATGTATGTTTGTACAAGGGTGTTCCTGAGCATGACCTATAACAAGGTCATGACTCTTTCTCTTCTTCTGTTCTACTCGCAGACTACTCACACTCAACTTTTTCAAAATGAGATCTTAAGTCTCTTTTACTTAAGGGGGCTCTTCGAGCGCTTCCCTCTAATCTACCTACCCTATTCAATTGCATTGAATGGGCTGTCTAGTCTGCTATCTGGATCTATCTCTCAGCCATACAAACATTTAAAGGCCGATCTACCTAATGCCTGTGCAAAGGCATGGCTTCTACAGCTCACCAGCTTAAACATTTAATTACATTCAATTCAGATTTAAATGAGGACTGTGCCTCTCTCTTCAGCTTTGAATGCACGCGCTCAACGTGGCTGGCTAGATGGTTGGCTAATGTGGATAGATGCTCCTGCATCACATACCTTGATTGAGGATAGATAAGGTCATGTTGGCACAGGGGCAGACCCGAGGTTCAACTCTAACAGTGCACCAACAAGCCCTAACTACTGGCCCTTTTGACAACACCTGCGAAGCAGATGTAGTCTCACCCGAAGTAGCAATAGGGGGTTGCAGGACACATGTGTCTACAACTAGAGGAAGTGAAAAGTGGAATATCCAAGGCAACAACACACAACAATCTAGATATTCTTTACCAACTTAAGCCTACTTCGCAAGTTATACCTTAGATCTATCACAACAATGCAATAACTATATAACAAAAAGCAAGGAACACAGAATCAATCACACATAACAACAAGATATACGTGGTTCACCTTCTTCCTTAGGCTACATCCATAGAATTGTGCTTCTTTATATATTAAATGGAAACATATAGTTCTATATGTGCTATTAGCTTGCATATCTCTCTCTCTATTCTCTTCTTCTCTCCCCTCCCTGTGCACCCAGCTGTAGAGTTGATCTTTTCACCCAACTGAAGATCTTACAATACAATAGTGCTCTTTTTGCACAATGCTTCTCTCACACACAACAATAATCACTCTCTTAACCCACAATAACGAACCCTTATAACATGAACGAACCCATCCCAACTCCTCTAGGCCTTTATTTATACATTGCATGGAAACAATCTAGGTGTCAAAACCCTAGATCCAAAACCCTAGGTGTCTAAACCCCTAGGTCCACTTGACCCACATTTTCAAGGCTTCGCGAGCCTGTCTTTCCTTCTTTTCTATGAGGTGCTCCAAATAACTTGTTGATGCCTTCTTCTGCTTGTTGAGTTGTCCTCGATCCATATTCCTTGTTGATCTGTCCTCCTCGATCTTCTCTTTCAACGACTCATTTTCCCTTACTTCACTCCTTATTTTCTTCTTCTTTGACCACCTTGACCCATTCTCAGTCGATTTGCCTTCCGTGCAGTTCATACTTCTCCTTTCTTCCTTAATATTCACTTTCTTCCATAATCAAGGGACAACATGCCCCCAACACTCACCCATGACTCGTCTCAAGTCACTGCAAGACTAAACCTTATGTTTCACTTCGACTTTAGACTGCACGAGCCAGCCTGTTCTTTCTTCTTTGTCCCTCCCTTCCTTGTGCAAACTGTAATTTTTGTATCTGGTACCTAGTTTCAACTGCACCTGGTACCTAGACCCTTCTTCTCTTCTTTTATTAAGATCTGTGAGGCATCAGGTTGTCTTAATACAATTTCAACCTTCTCTCGTCTGCTGAACCTTCCTTCCATTCTCCATTCAGAGTCTTCAACTACACATATCCTCCTTCTATAACATAGGAGACATCATAAGGCCCAAGCCAATGTGTCCTAAACTTCCCAAGATGCTTCATGAACTTTTTGTCATATACCAAAACCAAATCTCCTTTTTTGAATGCTTTCCTCTTGATATGCCTGTCATGGTAGTCCTTCTCTCATTCCTTCTATATCTGCTGATGAAATCCTGCAATAAACCTATCTTCTTCCAGTTCTACCAACTGCGCAAGCATGTCTTGTACAACTCCTGTGTCATCCATATCTGTAAATGCTGCAATTCTCAAACTATGTACCAAATATTCCATAGGTACCACTGCTTCTATACCATAAATCAACTTAAAGGGAGTCTTCATAGTCAACTTCTTGCAAGTGGTTCTATAAGCCGATAACACTGTTGGTACTCTCAAATCCCAATCATCCCTATTTACACTACAATTCTTTGTCAGTGTTGTCTCCAATATCTTATTTAAAGCTTTGACTGTACCATTCACTTGTGGGTGGTATGGTGTACTCTTCTGATGATGAACTTCAAATTTCTATGTTAAGGACTCAATAGTATTATTAATAAAATGAGTACCTTGATCACTCATAAGGATCTTCGTGCATCTAAATTGGGTTATGATATCATCAAATATGAACCATGCAACTGTAGCTGCACTACAGTTCTTAACTGCTCTTGCTTCTACCCATATGGTCAAATACTATGTCCCAGTGATGATGTATTGATATCATGTGTGCTTTCGTGGTGGGTTGATAGGTCCCATAGAATCAATGGACCATTTCTCAAATGCCTGTAAAGTTAGTTGAGGTGCTAAAGGCATCTCATCTCTTCTAAAAGGTTTCCCAACTCATCGGCATGCATCACAGGCTCTGTAGTATTCCTTAGTGTCTTTGTGTAAAGTGGGCCACCATAGACCAACTTTAAGAACCTTTTGTGTTGTTTCTTTTACTGCATAATGTCCTCATGCAATGCATTCATGTTCTTTTTCCAAAATCAGTGGTCTTTCAGCCTCCATAACACATCTCCTCAAGATCTCATTGGGTCCCATCTTATATAGTTGTCCATCTATAAGTGAAACATCTGCAGCACAAACTACTAGTTGTTTCTTCTAAATGACTGTATATTCCTGAGGTGCCATTCTTGTTGATAGGAACTGGACTATCTCGAAGAAGTGATCATCAACCTTTCTGATGGCCCACAATTGTGCATCTGATAGTGTATCCTCCAAACTGGTAGGTTCCTCTCCATGTGCTAGCCTATACAAGTGGTCAGGTCCCTTGTTCATTGTCCCTAGATTGACTACAATCTCAAAATCATATTCCTGGAATAATAGTAGCCATATGCATATTCTTCCCCCCAACAGTGGCTTTTTGACTAAGTATTTCAACACATAATGATTAGTAAACATCTTGAAATTCCCTCCCAACAAGTAGTGTCTAAACTTCTACAACGCATACACCATATCTAATCCTTCTCTTTCAGGGGTAGTGTAGTTTATCTCAGTTGTAGATAGCTTCTTACTAGCAAAGGCTAGTGGGTGGTCAATATCTCCTACTCTTGGTTGTGCTAACATTGATCCTAATGCAATGGACGAAGCATCAACATGGATGTGGAATTCCTTACTCCAATCTAGGAAAGCCAGAATAGGCACAGTGACCATTTTCTGTTTCAGTGTATCAAAGCTCTTTTGACATTCCTCTAACCATTGAAAATGACAATATTTCTTTAAAATATTTTCCATGGGTGTTGTTATCTATGCATATCCCTTAATGAACTTTATGTAGTATCCAGTATATCCCAGTGCAGTGCACAGTTGTATAACTGAAGTAGTGGGAGGTAGATCAACAATGATGGAAATCTTAGAAGGATCTACAAACAGTCCCTGCTTACACACAATAAGCCCTAGCAGCACTCCAAATGGTGAAAATAAAACACATTTTTTTAGATTCAGGGAAATCTTACATTGTCTACATTTATCTAACATCAATCTTAAACATTCAATATGATTTTTCAATAATCTAAAGACAGTCGAGTCATCAAAATATGCTTCCAAAAATTTATGTAAAAACTCCTTGAATGCTTTGAACACCACCCTAGAAAAGATGGTTGGTGCATTATTCAATCCGAAAGGGATCACTGTGTACTAGAAAGAACCCAATTTTGTTGCAAATGTGGTCTTATGTCGATCTTCCTTAGCAATCCTAATCTGGAGATAACCTGAAAATCCATATGTGAAGGAGTAAACTTCATGCCCCCCAACATTATCTAATACTTCATCAGTAAACGATGTAGGGAATGGATCATGTAAACATGCATCATTCAATTTCCTCAAGTCTACACATATTTTGATCTCTCGTGACTTCTTATCCTGGACCACCATAGGGATAATCCACTTTGATTCTTTGACATGTTCTATGATTCCTACTTCCAACATTCTGTCTCGTTCAATCTCAACTTTATGCTTATACTTGGGATTCAGTCTGTAGGGTCTCTGCTTAACTGGCCTTGCATCTGGTTTCAAGGGGATCTTCATTTCTCCCATGGGCCCTTTAATTCCCTTCATATCCGTGAACTTGGTTGGAAACAAGTCCTGATACTCATGTAGTAATTTTGTAATCTTATCAATAGTGGCATCATCCCAGTAATCTCCAACATTGTCCAACTAAGGTGATTTCTCTATTCCAATATTAGCTTTCTTTATTTTAATTGGTTTTCCAATGAAAGGTAGTTCAACCCCTAGCCCTTCTATGTCTCTCCTTCCTTTCATTTTTGCGATGTTCACATTCCTAAGATCATCATCTACATCAGCATTGATATTGTAGAAACCTTGTAATTTTTGGAGAGGGACAGTCCAGTCATCTTCTTCTTGCTCCAAAGGGAGGTTAGGAGCCTCCTCAAAGACTTGATGTATTACAACTTGTAAATCCTGATCTATTGTCGGGTGTTGAATTTCAAATAAAAATGTGGCTACAAAGTTCTGAGTCATACCATACCAATCTGAAGTGGTGAGGCACAATTCTTTTTGAAGATACCAATTGATAAGTGTTGTGTCCAAAGTGTTAATGAATTTATGCACCCACTTCTCTTGAGAAATGCTTCTCCAAGCCTCCTCACAACTTCGCACATGGTCCTTTGGGCAACTTTGACTTGTGTATCTAACTTCACATCCATCAACTTGTTCTGAAAAGTGTGTTGTCACCAAAGTGTGACATTGCACCCACTCCACGATGTTCTTCTTGTGTATTCCCCACCATCTTGTTGGTGTCACATTCAAGGCTTCATACAGTGCCAACATTCTCTGTTGTACTAGTACAATTTATTCAAATTCCAATAAGAAAGTTTCTAAATGATTTAAACCATCAAATTTGGGCAGATTACTTACTTTTGTGCTAATACATCAAACTTCCCTGGTCAATATGGCACATCTCCATGTATAGATTTCATACATCATATTCTGCCAGTTTTCCAATGCTTCTTCTGAGTTTGATCAGCATGCACTCTCAGTTCACTAGATTGAATTCCCATCTGTTGTAGGATTAATGTAATCATGTTGTCTTGTTGTTAATTTATATATATTCTCTAGTTCATAATAACGGTCTTCTTCTCTGATGGGTTCTGTGTATCTGCGACCTTCATTAGGATCAAGAGGTGTAATGACCCTAAGGCCATCACCTTCAAACGTCATTCTTATTTTCTTTAAGTCAACAACAATAGAATTGTTGAAATCCCAATCAATTCCTAACAATGCATGATAAGGACAACTTTCATCAACATCTCAATCACCTTGAAGTCCGCAAATGTCCTTACCCCATTGATGTCCACAGGGACATGATCCAGTCTTACATAGGGGCTTAATGCCTACTGATTATCCATCCTAAGCCTGATATGAGAGTAAATCAACTTACGTTTTCCCATCAATTCCCAGGTATTCTTCGTCATAACGTTGACTTCTGATCCCAAGTTGAGGACCATGTAATCTATGTCATAGTTCCCAATCTGAGAATTAAGGTGTAGTTCCTTTTTTCTCATTCTCTTTCTAGATACTTGATGTACTTCTCTATTCAGCAGAGGATCTACCTTCCCTGGCTCATACTGTCTGATCAAGTGGTGTAGTTATTGCACAACTGTTTCATCCTTAATCAAATCAATGAGCATATACAATAAACTAACAACCTTGCTTACCTCTTTTCCTTCTCTAGGTGTTATCAGACTAATCAATAGGTGCAGACACTAACAGATCTCCCTAGATCCACCTAGATCTAGAAAAAAATACGACCGGACATGACTCTTTCCCTAAGTTTTGACCATTGAATTAGCTAGTAGGAAGGAACAAGTAGCATGCCTTAGTATCGCTTCCTAGGGTCTCTATTGCTCCCGCTTCGCTCCGGCGCTCTCGTGAGGTCAAGAACAAGACAACACAAACCAGCCAAAGTGAAGATAACAAAATATATTCAACTGTCAACTTATGTGTATGATCAAGGAATTACCCAATAAAGTGAGAATAGCTTTATGGGAAAGGGACATGCCACTGTATCATATTAATTGAAAGTAAAGATTACAACTTGATCGCCTTGATGTCGTAAGATTCATTTCAATGGATCTTGGCTCCAACACACACACTTGCTCAATCCTTGTATGAATAAGATCAAATCCTCTTGATAGACTTGCTAGAGTCTCCAAGCCCATGTTCAAGCTTTGTCTTTCACACAATTCTTTCACCAATTCTCCAGTGAATATTGCTTAACCTTTTCCATGAGAATTCCATCAATATATAGGAGAGAATGAGATGGTTACTTAGATAAGAATGATCCCACAATATCAGGGAATCCAGTACAAGGATAACCATTCGAATGCCAACCCATTCTTCTAGAAGATTCCCTTCGAGAATTCATCATTTTCCATGCTTTAGAGAAGTTTCGCACCCTAGCTATGTTACACAGTGCGAGAATTTCACACCCCAGCTTAAGGAAGCCTGTGAGAATGGGTCATTCTCGCACCCTGGGATACTAGCAACCTGCGAACTCTCTTCAAAAATGAGTTTTTAGGGAAGAGATGAATATAACTTTTCTCAGGAGAAAGTTCTTATGAGAATCCTGAGTACACCAACATCAATACATCATCATGATGACCAAAATCACGGGTAATAGAATGCCCCCCAAAGTATGAGGTCGGAACTAGTGACAACCGAAAGACTTTGTAAACTGCATGTGTGTGTCGGGAACCAGAAGCGCACCTAATTGGAAGCCTGCGAACACCCAAGCATCTGCAGAATATCAAATATACCAATTCTAAGGTAGGAATTCCCATACTCAGATCACTGATAGATGACATTGTAGACATAGGTCATGGCCACCAATCATACACTGTGGATCCATTCCGTAAAATATAGCATAGCCACTAGGAATACACTATGGATCTATGTCAGAAAATTTGAATTAAGACGACATAGCCATGAGACATACAAAGTGGATCTATGTGTCACAAATTATACATACTCCATCACAACCTAGACAAAGAGATGATATTTACAGTCTTCAATCTCGTTGCCCAAAAGTACGAATCTAACCATGTGATTACATGTGTTGAAGTTGAACATGGCATAAACCACTTGATTATCGGTCATTGATGAAACCGTTAACACGTGCGAGGGAAATCACCATTGATTTCAATGACTCCCAAGGTACTCTAGCACAATCCATCGAGTGTGAATGAATGAGTTGAAGTCTAACATCCGATGAAATCTTTCGATCAGGGGTCAATGATGTAAACCCACTGTCAAAAGTGAGGAAACCTGCCATTGAGGCATGGAAGCTCCAAGGTACTAAAGAATTTCTAAGTTTTGTTTTTGGATAATGAGCTGAAGTCAATGGAACAAAACTTGTCACAGGAGGGCCTTGATGTATCCCCCATCAATGACACGAAATGAGTAATAGAATTTGAAGGTGAAGAAGAGTATGATGTAAATTAAACTAGACACAGGGAAGGCTGACATGGAGAGAAAGGACAATTGCAGATGGCCGACTCAATAGAGGTTTCAGATGGACTTCTCTTGAACATATGAACAACACGACCAATGGTTTGGTAGCATTGACTCAAAGATGACACAAGGAATGACCTTGTAGCAAATCAAATGAGAGACAAATGGATTTCCCAAACCAACTTCAAATATAATGAATAGGGGGTTTCATGTTCAAGAGTGACACTTACTACCAATCAATATGAAGATGATAACATATCCCTTTCCCAAATTCCCCCCCACCATTTCTGGTGAGTACCTCTTTATTTTTACGCAAGCTTGAGGAGGATAACATATGCTTGTTGATATAAGCTTATCCTTCGGATAAGTCCTTTATAATGTGTTTAACGAACCCTAAAAAGGAGTGGTTCAGTCCCATTATGGGTCTATCGATGTTTATTTAACGAGTCCAAAGATAGAAAACTCGAAGGTTTTTCATGATTATAGAGTCTGGAAAAACACTTAAAAGAGAACTCTCTCAGTTCCTTTTTCGTAAAATAGTCTGATGAGACCAAAAAAGAGATAAATTATCGCTCACCAGATGCTTTCTTCAGATACTTTATCGAGCGTGAAAATAGCAAGGTCGCTCAGCTATCTTTTCATGTTTAGAGAGTCTGAAAAGAGAATAAAGAGGACTCCAGGGGGGTTCCTTTTTCCTATAACCTTGTTGAGCCCGAAAAAGTGATAAAAGTATGCTCGATCACATTCTCATGTATTTTTGAGTGTGAGAACAGACAAATACCGTGCTCGAGGTTTTATACAAAAAACATAAAAAACAATCAAAACATGGATGAAAAAAGAAAAATTATGTCTGCATCCCTGTATACGAACATTGAAGTCATCACACCTGCAAAAGTTACACTCAAAATGACATTAGGGATTAGGTTTTAATAGATAAATAATCATAAAAAACCAAATAACATGGTAAAAGTAAATATAAAGGAGTAAAACTCTTTTTACCATATCATTTTCATTTTACCACTATTTGAGCCCCAAAACCCCTCTTTTACCCTCGAAGTTCGGCGTCAGATTGCAGGAGTTACGAGTGTCCATTTGTCGAGCCGTCAGTGACAGTGAGGTAGGGTCTTTGTCCTCTACTCTTTCATGGTTTAATTTTGCATTTTCATTGGTTAAAATTCATTTTTTGAGTTGATTTTATGAGCCGTACTTGTGCTCATCCATTCTTGCAGGTGGGCTACACGGGACCTATGAGAATGGGTCATTCTCGCAGGTGAGCCCACAGCAGCCTGCGAGGTTCTTGCACTGTACCTAAAGGGCACATGCGATAACTACAAAGAAGAATTTTTTTTTAAATATTTACTCAATGAAAGAGAACCAATTCATGAATAGAGTTGCTAATCCTCTTTTTGTGCTTCTTATGTAGGTAATTGACCATCAAAATGGTTCTTGAATGGTGCGAAAGGGAGCACGAAGAAGACAATTCCATTGCTAGAAATCATCCACCCACTATTGCTTCTTTGAGAAACTGTGGCCTTCTGAAGTACTTTCGTATCCCAGGCATGAGGGCCCAAGTCAGGTTACTAGAGTACCTTGTGTGTATGTGGGATCCCGATCAGCAAGTATTTCATGTAGGGGTCCACACAATGTCCTTAGATATTGAGGAAATTTACTTCTTGACTAGATTGTCACAGCGTGGGTACGACGTGAGCCTGACTGGTAGCAGAGGTGGTGGGCTGCCCATGAGTGAGTATTGTCGATTACACTATGTTCCCGAGGCAGAGAGGAAGAAAGGGAAAGTAGCTATTTGGGGGGTATGGGATTTGACCCTCCATACTATCTTGTTTACCATAGCTCGGATGGTTGGGAGCTCCGCTCCTCACATGGCGCTACAGATTTACTTCCAGTATGCTATTGAGTGTACTGAACCTTGGGTTTTTAACTGGGCAGATGCAGTGCTTCGTAGCATGAAAAGGCAGTTGACCAAATGAAGACGAGGCGACCTAAAGCAATTCGGGTACAGATCTTTGTTAGTGTCCTTCTTTCTCGAGAGGGTTCCATTACTGAGACTGCAGGTTGAGTGGAATTTACTGGTACCCAAGGTTCCAAGAATGCTGAGATGGTGTCAACTCATGGCCCGGCACGTAGCTGGACCGATCGTCAAGTATGATGATACCTTCTTTGACTGGCTGCAGCCACAGATGTTGATGGTTGACGATTATGCTTATGCCGAGTTGGATTTCCGAGGAGATCCAGACTTAGTATTGCCAGAGGATGCTCAGTGGGGGGAACTTGGTAAGAAGTACACATTTTTTTTTTTTAAATGTTTTTGTGAATTTTATCATATTCAAATGTTTTTTGTTTTATATGTTCGTCCAAAGACTAAATACAAAATTCATTTTTTGATGACATAGATGTTGGACCTTACCGACCTCCTGGTACTTCTCCCATTCAGCAGCGAGGAGAGGTAGTGTTATAACCCTAAAATGCACCATATAGGTTTACCTGGTATCAGGCCTACTCATGCCTCTTCCTAGCCAAAGCCATGCTGAACAAATCCTCAAAAAACCGCTTAAAACAAGCAACCCGCGCCCTAACTTCTCACTGGGCACGGGCAACCGCTTGTTGTCCTTCTACTGCACGCGGGGATCCGCGGGCTAACCTAAAACAGCCCGCGGGTACCTAACAAGGCAAAAAATCAGGGAAGTTTCCACCGGGACACGAGGCTTTTTGTCAGTTAACTGGAACTCTTCGCCATGCATGGCCGAGAGTTCGCCTAAAACCCTAGCTCCTTCTAGCCTATAAAAGGAGGGGTAGGGGTACTATTCAAAGAGGAAAAAATCATAGCAAAGAAACTCTGCCAAATTGCCAAGTCAGTTTTGTCCCAACCCTTTAGCCTTGCCTCAAGATTTAGGAGAAATTCATGCAGCAGCAGTGGGAGGACAAAAAGAAGAGGAGGAACCCAGGATCAGGATCGAGGAACGGTGTTATAACCCTAAATTGCACTATTCCTGCTTACCTGGCATCAGGCCTACTCATGCCTCTTCCTAGCCAAAGCCATGCTGAGCAATTCCTCAAAAACCACTTAAAACAAGTAACCCACGCCTTAACTTCTCACTGAGTGCGGGCATCCGCTTGCTGTCCTCATACTGAACGCGGGTATCCGCGGGCTAACCCAAAACAGCCCGCGGGTACCTAACAAAGCAAAAAATCAGGAAAGTTTTCGTCGGGACACAAGGCTTTTTGTTAGTTAACTGGAACTCCGAGCCATGCATGGCCGAGAGTTTGCCAAAAACCCTAGCTCCTTCTAGCCTATAAAAGAAGGGGTAGGGGTACTATTCAAAGGAGGAAAATCATAGCAAAGAAACTCTGCCAAATTGCCAAGCCAGTTTTGTCCCAACCCTTTAGCTTTGCCTCAAGCTTTAGGAGCAACTCAAGAAGCAGCAGTTGGAGGACAAAAAGAAGAGGAAGAGCCCAGGATCAGG
>WSFP011527123.1:0-12218 GCA_009831015.1 Picea engelmannii | reverse complement strand
GCAGTTGGGAGAAGAAGGAAGAGAGAGGCACATTGCTCAGTGTTGGATATTCTCTAGTGTTTTGGTTTATTGTCTTGCCATTGTATTGGCTATCTATATTAAGGAAGTTTTAGTTGGGTTTTCTCCCCCATGAGGATTTCCCAAGATAAATATTGTGTATCTTGTGATTGTGTTTCTCTTAGTGATCCTACCTATGCTATTGTTATCTAGTAAATTGAAAAGAAACCTAATAATAGCTCAAAATTTAACATGAAATCAGAGCTAAACTGAAGAGACCATCTTTCACTGGATTAAGAAAAACGTCACTGTTGTCGTACAAGAAAATTAGGGCTTTTGTTGGAGAGAAATTTTTTCCTAAAAACCATCTAAAAAAGTGTGCCCTATCCTAGTGAATCTTTTGGCAGCTTGAGTGCACCTTTTCAGTGGACAGAGCCTTCGAAAAGTCAAACCCTAGTTTTGACTGGTACCAGAAAACCAAAAGTACCAAAAAACCAGAAAAACCGGGAAACCAGAACCAGTACCAAAAGTACTAGTCCAGATTTCCGCAGGTCAAGTTTCAAGGGGCAAAACTTGAAATTTTTGAAATCTAACAGCTACAACAAACTCACCTCAGCCCAGTGCATCTAGTCCCTGGATCAAAATTTCAAAATTTGAAGTTTGAAAATTAGGGTTTCCTCATAAAACCCTAAGTTGCAGTTGCAGTTGCAATTGCAGTTTAAGAATCAGTTGCAGTATCAATTACAGTTGCAGTATCAGTTGAATTATCAACTGCAGTACCAGTGGTAGTCACCCTTGAAGTTTTTAAAGGGTTGGTAATTATTACCGCTGCTACGAGATGGTGCCACTACTATCAGAGGTATGTACTCACTTATGTTTAATTGTTTGCTTTAAAGGGTATTTGCAAGAGAAGGGATCTCTTGCCATAGATCCAGAAGGGTCTCAAATCCAACACATTCAGAGGAATAATGCAACCCAGGTTTGATTATTTTGATATGCATCTATTTTTTATGACATTATTTTGATATAGGTTGCATGTTGAAGCTATGACCATAATACTAACCTTTGGTCAAAAATTAAAGTCAAGGTATTAGATGGATTAAAGTTGGCATCATAGAGTTTATTCTCTAACACAACTTTCTCTCAAGATAGCATATTGTCTTAGTACAAAAGACAGGTTGAAGAAAGCACTGTTCATCTTGAATGAAGGAGATGGAAGAAAAGAAACACACTCATTCTTGAGGACAAGACTCCAGGTTCCAGGTTACTACCCCATTACAAGTAAACACTATAGTTGAGGAAGCAATCTTTGAAAAGTATTATACTTGGTAGCATGTGAGCATATTGAGATAAATGCTTAATGTAATCATTTACCAAATACAACTAACATCTCCTCTAGGAGAAACTTCTTGTGTTGGTTCCAGGTTGCCATGGATGAATGTTTGATCACAACACTAGAAGAGTGTTGATCTCATTTCGTATTGTATTTCTTACTTTTGATCTTTGTTTCAGCAGGTCACAAGTGATAGCTCTAAAGGAACTACTGTGACGATTACTCGTGCTATTGTTTTATTACTATTATCAAAAGAGTATTATTCTTTCCTGTTGTTTTGTTGACCTTGGTTCAGGTCACAGGTGATATCCCTAAGGAAGCTATAGTGAAGGTTACAGAAGGCAATAGATTAGATGAGACATGAAGCAGACTACCCAAGTCATGGACATGACGGTATACATCCATGTACCAAAGAAGATGAAGGAGAAGCTATTTTTGACATCCAGAGAATCTCATATGAAGATTGATTGTAAGAAGCAAAAGGCTCCAAATATGACCAAACATTAGAACAAGAACTCATAGAGGACTTGGTCAAAGGATAATGAAGCCACCTTGACAAGAAGCAGAACTCGTTTGAAGTCTGACTCGGCCTTTCATATTTAGACTTGGTATTCAACACCAAGTATACCCCATAAGAGATGATGAAGTCCTTGTAGACTCAGAAGAAATCAAGAGTAAGCCTGATCTCAGAAAGGATCAGATGAAGAGACAACTTCCAAGATTGGGAGACAGATGCCATGAGAAGACTAGATCGCAGCTTCAGAAACTTCTAGGAGATATGAAATCTCCTCGGAAGACTTCCTTGTTTCAGTGACAGAGAAGGAAGCCAGTCAGAAAGACTAGGATATGGATTTTTTTGTGAGACTAGAAGAGAAATCAATATTGACTTCCAAGATTGATCTAACAGATCAAGCACGTTGCAAATGTACAAAGCCTGATGTGTGTCCAAAGGATTCTCCCAGCAAGAGGGAGAAGACTATGACGAGACACTTACTCCAGTAATTGAAGAAATAGTTCCAGTATTCATGAAGACAACTAGAACAACCATGATTCATATATAGTATGAGATGCAGGGAGAGCAATCCCCATATTTAAAATTGAGTGGCAGTTGGTGTAGTACATTAATTGGGTCATGGATACATGACTACAATAAAAGATAGAGTTACCTCCATGAAAGAAGAAGAGCTACCTTCAGTATCAGTTATTGAGCCACTCTCAGTTTCGGATGAATTTGTTGCCATGATGAAGTAGAGGAGTTACTTTCATATTTCAGCAATCACAATGAGAATGGAGCAGCCATTCTCAACTTCAAAGCAACTGCAGGTGCAGAGTCCCACTTCCAAAGGAATAGTTGCAGAAAGAGGAGAGGACATACTCTTAGGCAGTGAAACAGATAGTGCTTTGTAGAGAGCACATAGAGCTAGCACAAGATTGTGCAGATTGAGTTGCAGCTGAGCAAGTGTACCAGATTGGTACAATGTAATGTGAAAATTTGGTTTGAAGTTGAACATAGAAAGATTCAGGTCTGCAGGTTGAACAAGGCTCTATACAGGTTGAAGCAAGCTCCTAGAGCTTGATATGGCAGAATTGACAGTTTCCTGACAAGCTTGGGCTTTACCAAGAGTAAAGTTGATTCTAACCTTTACCTCAAGTTTATGAATGATGAGCCAGTGATGTTGCTACTATATGTAGATGATGTATTCTTGACAATATGAAGAAAAGCTCATCACAGATTGCAGAAGAAGATCGCTACAAAGTTTGATGAAAGACCTAATGCATTATTACTTAGGTCTTGAAGTTTGGCAGAGCCCAAAGAAGATCTTCCTTAACCAAGCGAAGTATGTAGTTGAAATACTGAAGAGGTTTGATATGTTGGAATGTAAATCCATGAACACACCCATGGAAACAAAGTTGAAGCTCTTGGTTGATACTTCATCAGAATTGGTTGATGCTACCAGATTATTGTTTCGGTGATGTATCTGACAAATACCAGGCCAGATATATGTTTTTCCTTGTGTTAGTATCTAGTAGAACCCAGACATGTTCACCTTGATGATGCAAAACATGTGATGAGATACCTTAAGGGTACGTTGGGTTTTGGTCTATGTTATACTAGAGATCATGACTTCAGACTGAGTGGTTATACCAATTCAGATTGGGCTGGAAGTGTCTCTAACAGAAAGAGCACCTCAGGTTGTTGTTTCAGTCTGGGGTCAGCCCTGATCTCATGGCAGAGTTGGAAGCAATCAAGTATTGCTCCCAGCACGGCAAAAGCGGAATATATTGCAGCATGTTCTGCCAGTTGTGAAGCCATATGGCTTCGGATGTTGTTGACAGATCTATTAGATCTGGAGATGGAAGCCACTGTGATCCTATGCAATAACCAGAGTTTTATAAAGATGATGTGTTCCATGATGAGTCGAAGCACATAGAGATCCGGTATCACTTCATACATGATATGATGCAAAGAGGAGCTATAAAGCTCCATTATGTTGGCATGGATGAGCGGGTTGCAGATGTGTTGACCAAGTCTTTGTCTCATGTAAAGTTTGAGCACTTTCGAGACAAGCTTGGTATAGTTCGAAAGGACCTCCCTTGAAAGGGGGAATAGTGTTGATGCCAGCCTTGTGTTGAAGATTTCCAGCTTCGTGTTGATGTTGTTGTGATGCCAGCTTCGTGCTAATGTTGTTGTGATGCCAGCCTTGCGTTGAAGATTTCCAGCTTTGTGTTGATGTTGTTGTGATGCTATCCTTGTGCTGAAGATTTCCATCTTCGTGCTGATGTTGTTGAGATGCCAGCTTCGTGTTGAAGATTTCCAGCCTAGTGTTGATGTTGATGATGCTCCAGCCTTCGTGTTGTGATGTTGTTGATGTTGTGTCAGCCTCATGTTGTTATTGATGATGATGAGGTATTAGTGTTATACTAATCCATATTGATGCAGATGATGATGATGCCATTCCAGCTCCTTGTTGTGAATGATGGTATTGATGATGAGAAAAACTTTCGATGATTTATAAATATGCCAGTCAGTGTTCCAGATGTTGTTGATGTTGTTTCCCTCTCTCTCTTTTGATGATGTTGTAGAACACCCTTCTTGTTAAGGGAGAGTGTTGAAATATTGTAACTGCAAAGAGTATTCTATGTATTATTGAGTCATTATTCATTAGATCAATCCCCTTTTGTGGATTGATCATGTCAGGCATTGTAATTGACCAAATCCCCTTTTGTGGATTGATCAAACCCTAATTGTATTATGCAAATTAAGAAGTCGTCCCCCAAGCCTAATTAAAGTGGTTTTAACCACTAAGAAGACAAGTCGGCCCTGCCCAGTGAAGAGACTGAAGATTTTCCAGGTCCTATCAAGCTACCAACTAGGTTTGTCTTTGACCTCAATTTGGCTCTAAGTTTCAACTGTCTAACAATGGTTTGATGTTGTTTTAAGACAGCAAAAATTGTTCAGTAACTTCTTCGATGATTTGTTACGGTTACATAGGCCATTTAGGTGCTCTAGCATGTAGTTTTTGTCACCAAAGGTTAGCACATGCATACTAAAATATATGTAACACACCTAGAGATCTCTACTGCTGAAAAATATTGTAGTTCTAAACTCTAACATAAATGAAAATGAACACAAGTATTTTTGGTCAACATGACCCTCTGGATAAAACCCCCCCGAGGAAAACCGGTTTGGAATATAAGTGTATATATAGGGAGAATGGAAGGTGGAATATAGCAAGTACAATATAGAAGAACCGGATACAATAGAAGCTTGATCCAAGCTGCAACACAAGCCCAATTGAAGCAAGAGCGCCCTAGGATGGTGCGCCCTCCATTAATGCTGACAAGACCACTGAACTGGAGCTAACTGCCAACTAGAAGCTCTGATGAAGAAGCCCCTCTACAGTACTCTGATACTAATGAGTAGCCTCCCTCTAAAACAGACCTCACTGCAGTCTGAGCTCTGAAATTCTCCATGTTGATGATGCGCCCTCCTCACCAAGTGTGCCCTCCTCCAAGCAAGAACCTCCCCACTAAATAAATGAGGCCCTAAGCTAGTTGGCTGCCTCCATGGATAGAAGCGCCCAAGCTAACCTCAACCAATGCCTGAAACCTCATGCTCATGCTCTCTCTCAAACTCTCCAAGTGAACAAATGAGTGAATGAGCTCCTCCTTGCCCTTTGCGCCCCTCTTCAATCTCCATAAGGAAACCTAAAAGATAGACCGTTGAGATCATCCCATCTCAAGTCTAATCAAAGGTTGAGATCATCCCATAATAATCTCACTCTCAAACCCACTTTGGGTTAAGTTCCCTAAGTTCACTTTATGTCTCCTAATTCACCCACAAAGTGAATTAATAGTCATTTAAGGCTCAAATGACCAAATTTCACTTTTGACTTAAATCTCCTAAGTCAAAGTGAAATTAGACATAAAGTACAAGGCACGAAGTACATAGTACTTCCCACATGTGTTTAGGAGCTCACAAACACATGGGGAACACTTCCCAAGGTACATAATCTCAACACTCCCTCTTACCAAGGAAAGTGTTTCTCACCAAGCCCATCTTGTCTCTAAAGTAGACATGTTTGCCCCTTGGCAGGGCCTTGGTGAGGATGTTTGCAATCTGCTCATCAGTCGATATATATTGTAACTGCACTGCCCCTCTCTGAACCCAATCTCGGATGAAGTGATACCTGAGCTCAATGTGCTTCGACCGGTCATGGAAAACTAAATTCTCAGAGAGTTTGATACAACTCTGATTATCGCAGTGTATGATGGTCGATGGCATCTCCTGACCAAATAATCCTACCATCATCTTACGAAGCCAAATGGCCTCGCAATTGGCCTGACTGGCCGCCATGTACTCTGCCTCGGCAGAACTCAAAGCAACTAACTTCTGCTTCCGGTTGAATTAGGAAACAAGTACTGACCCCAAACCAAAGCAACACCCTAAGGTGCTTTTCCTGTCAACAGCACATCCTGCCCAGTTTGAGTCGGTGTGGCCAACCAAACTAACCTCATCACCTCTGATATAGTTCAGGCCAAAATCAATTGTCCCAGCAATGTACCTCAACACATGTTTTTCCCCAATCTGGTGAACACTCCTCAGCTCTACCGTATGTTGGTTGAAAGTGTTCACGGCAAAACAGATATCTGGTCTAGTGTTGACCAAATACATAAGTGAACCGATCAACTTCCTATAAATTGTAGCATCTATCAACGGGGAATCTGAAGCACGAAGCTTCTTCCAGTTGGTAACCATGGGTGTCGACATAGGTCTGCAGTCCTCCATCTGAAATCTGCTTAGAATATCTGCAGCATACTTTCCCTGCCTGAGAAATGTGTCCCTCCTCCTTCCATACCTCCATACCCAGAAAATAGTGCATCAACCCAATGTCACTCATCTCAAACTCTGATGCAAGTCCCAGCTTGCACTCAGCTATGAGATCCTCGCCTCCTGTGATGAACAAGTCATCCACATATAGAATGAGAATGAGTGTGTCCTCACCTCTAATGATGTAATAGAGGTTAGGATCATCATCGCTCTTCTCGAAGCCCATCTAAAGAAAGTATGTGTTAATACGTGAATACCAAGCTCAGGGAGCTTGCTTCAGACCATAAAGTGTCTTTCTCAAAAGACACATGTGAGTCTCCCTCTCACTCACCTCAAACCCCTGCGGCTACTCAATGTACACCTCCTCATCTATAAATCCATTCAGAAATGCGGTCTTCACATCCATCTGATGAATGCTCCAACCCCTCTCTGTCGCTATGGCAATAATGCTCCTGATCGAGGTGTATCTTGCAACTGATGCGAATGTCTCATCATAATCGACTCCCTTTATCTAAGAGAAGCCTCGCGCCATAGAACGGGCCTTATCTTTCTCTATGATGCCATCTGCAGCATACTTGGTTTTGTACAACCACCTGGAAGTCAAAACTGACTTCCCCACTAGCCTCAGAACCACCTCCCAAACATCGTTGCGCACAATGGAGTCATACTCTACCATGGCCTCTCTCTAGACCCGTTGGTCCACTGCTTGCGCAAATGTTTGTGGCTCAGTATCTGTGATACTCGCCACTAAAGCCAAATATAATCCAAGTCTGACTGTAGGTCTACTCTCTCTTATCTGGCTCTTGGGCTCCCCTACGTTCTCCTTGTCCTCCTTCAAGGTCTCCTGAAACCATCTAGGTCTCCTCTTCCCTGAAGCGGTCAATGGAGAAGTAAGGTCTCTTTGCCCAAGAGTAACTGCCTTGGGTCTAGTCTCAACACTCTGAGATCCCGAAGCCTCTGCCCCCTCTGACTGAACACCCTTTGACTGTGACCCTGAAGTTGTGCACGGTGACCCTGTCACCCCTGATACTGGCGTATCAGAAACCTGAGGTTGTGCTCCCTCTAAGACATCAATCGATGCCTCTGCATCATCCTCCACACTAACTCTCGACTCAAGAGATCTCTGAAAAGCCCTATCCTCCTCAAATCTGACATCTATGCTCACCACCACTCTCCTAAGTGATGGAATGTAGATACGATAGGCTTTGGACACCTCTGAGTATCCAACTAGAATCCCTTGTTGGGCTGTGGGGTCTAGCTTTGTCCTCTTCTCTGAGGGGACATGAGAAAAGGTCAAGCACCCAAAGATTTTGATGTGCTTGACATCGGGCCTGCTACAAGTGAAGGCCTCCTCAGGAGTCATCTTGCCCAATATCCTGTGGGGGCTCCTGTTATGCAGGTAAACTGCAGTAGCATTTGCCTCTGCCCATAGGTAAAGAGGCAAACTCCGATCGTGCAGCATGGATCTCACTGCACCGGTGATAGCCCGGTTCTTCCTCTTGGCAACCCTGTTCTGCTGGGAGTTGTAGGGTACGGTCATCTGTCTTCTGATCCCATGCTAGGCACAGAAGTCTATGAACTGAGTGGAGGAATACTCTCCCTGTTATCCGACCGCAAGACCTTGATCCTCTTTCCAAATTAGTTCTCCACAAGAGCTATGAACTCTTGGAACCGTTTGAAGACCTCACTCTTGGTCTTCAGGAAATAGATCAAGGTCTTCCTTGAGTAGTCATCAATGAATGTGAGATAGTACTCACAACCACTCAAGGACTTCCGAGACATGGGCCCACACACATATGTGTGTACTAAATCTAGTATCTCGGTTGACTTGGTGTCACTGTTGGGGAACGAGGCCTTGGTAAAATTACCAAGTGCACACCCTCTGCAAACATCCTGATGCTTTGTACTGATCTGTGGCACTCCGGTCACAACCTCTCTCAGTCCTCTAAGAGCTCCATGATGTAGATCGACCATCCTACGATGCCATAGCTCACATGTCTGTCTGTTGTTGTCGCTACTCACTACCAATGCATGAAGAGGTTGAAAAAGCAATTTGAACAGTTTACCATCCCTCACTCCAATCACTTGTCATGAGGCAAGCGAGGACCCCTTAGGGTGAATGAAGACCTCGGTCCCTCTGAAGGACACCTCAAAACCTCTATCCTGGAGGGTAGAAACTGAAATCAAATTCTTCTTCAACCCAGGGACATAGAGAACGTCCATGAACAATATAGGTGGCATGCAATCTCTCTGAAAGGTAACAATGCCAATCCCAGCAACTCTAACCAAGGAGTCATCTCTGAGGGCAATCTCCATCCTGAGCTCAATGTCTCTGAGATCAGTCAAATGCTCTCTGACTCCAGTCATATGGCTCGAAGCCCCGCTATCAATATACCAAACACTGGGTGTCGTCTCAACTGAAGTGCAGCATATGAAAAAAGCACTCTCTCTCGAACTGAGTCTGAAACTCTGCCTCTGCTATAGTTGCGGTACCACCCCTCTTCTTCTTCTTCTTGCCCTTTATCCAAAGAGTAAGATCCCCATCACCCTGATCTAACTGTTGTTGTTGTTGTTGTCCAGAAGCCTCTGCTACAAGTCTAGTCTCCTCCTAGACGAATTCATCCCACATCCTTTCCCATGTGGGCATAACCTCCCTGGCAACAATGTCGCGAACGAATGGACCCCATGGTTTGGTGAAGTTGTTTAAGGTTTTCTTCACCATAGAATTTGGGTCCACCACCTCTCCAATGGCTCCAAGCTTGTCTCTGATCTGGGTGTATCGACCAAGGAAAGAAGTCACCCACTCAGTCTTGAGCATGTGAATGCCCCTGAGTCGATCATGAAGAACCATCTTCCGGTTCTCATTAGAGCTCTCATAAAGCTTACATAGAGATGCCCACATCTCAAATGCATAAGTTTTCCCAGTCAAGTGGAGAATGATATGATCCCGCACTGCATCACATATGGTCCTCTTTGCCTCGTTGTTCCTCTTCCTGAACTCTGCTAACAAGACAGGAGCAGTAGCAGCAGGAATAGGAACGACTGCTTGAACTATATCCCATAGTTTGAGGTCCTCCAAGACAAAGACAATCCTGGCCTTCCAAGGCAACTAGTTGCTAGCCCCAGCTAGCCTATCCTCCACACGCATCTGGGATGCTGACATCATTGTCAAACTGCACACAAACTGATGCTCCAACTGCAAAGGAACGTTGCCTCACACCTGTCAACACAGGTGTGAAAAGAGGCAAGCGAACACCGACCTCACTCCTAGCAATATAGGTGTGAAAAGAGGTGAAAAATCAGCCTCACTCCTACCACGTAGGTGTCAAAAGAGACTGACGAAAATGTCCACAAACTGCTCTACAACCCTCTACAAAATTCTGCCAACAAGCTGCCACTAAACTCTGTCAATGGTTGTCCACAAAATCTGCCCAAAAGGTGTCTAAAACAGCCCACTCATATGCTGTCCAAAACTACTCAAAAATCAGACACCAAGCTCTGATACCATGAAGATTTTTCGGGTCCTATCAAGCTGCCAACTAGGTCCGTCTTTGACCTCAAGTTGGCTTTAAGTTTCAACTGTCTAACAATGGTTTGCTGCTATTTTAGGACAGCAAATTGTTCAGTAACTTCTTCGCTGATTTGTAATGGTTACATAGGCCATTTAGGTGCTCTAGGATGTAGTTTTTGTCACCAAAGGTTAGCACATGCATACCAAAATATATGTAACACACCTAGAGATCTTTACTGCTGAAAAATATTGTAGTTATAAACTCTAACATACATGAAAATGAACATAGGTATTTTTGGTCAGCATGACCCTAGATAAAACCCCCCGGAGAAAACCAGTTTGGAATATAAGTGTATATCTAGGGAGAATGGAAGGTGGAATACAACAAGTACAATATATAGAAGAACCTGATACAATAGAAGCTTGATCCAAGCTGCAACACAAGCCCAATTGAAGCAAGAGCACCCTAGGATGGTGCGCCCTCCATAAATGCTGACAAGACCACTGAAATGGAGCTAACTGCCAACTGGAAGCTCTGATGAAGAAACTCCTCCATAGTACTTTGATACTGATGAGTAGCCTCCCTCTGAAACAAACCTCACTACAATCTGAGCTCTGAAAGTCCTCCCTGCTGATGATGCGCCCTCCTCTAAGAAAGAAACTCCCCACTAAATAAATGAGGCCCTAAGCTTGTTGGTTACCTCCATGGATAGAAGCGCCCAAGCTAGCCTCAACCAATGCCTGAAACCTCATGCTCATGCTCTCTCTCAAACTCTCCTAGTGAACAAATGAGTGAATGAGCTCCTCCTTGCCCTTTGCACCCCTCTTGAACCTCGATAAGGAAACCTAAAAGATACATCGTTGAGATCATCCCATCTCAAGTCTAATCAAAGGTTTAGATCATCCCATAATAATCTCTCTCAAACCCACTTTGGGTTAATTTCCCTAAGTTCACTTTATGTCTCCTAATTCACCCAGAAAGTGAATTAATAGTCATTTTTGTTGAAATAATGTAACTGCAAAGTGTATTCTTATTATTATTTGATATATTATTCATTGGATCAATCCTCATTGTGGATTGATCATGTCAGCTCTTGTAAAAGGACCAAATCCCCTTTTGCGGATTGGTCATAATATAATTGTAATAGGCAGAAAGAAAAGTCGGCCCCAGAATATATTAAAGAGGCCCCAAAATATAATAAAGGTGGTTATAACCACCCAGATTAAGAAGTCAGCCCTGCCAGTGAAGAGACACTTCACATGTGCCAGATTAGTATAAATAAGGAGGCTAGCGCCTCACTTAGACACACCTCACTTGCTCATTGAGAGACAAGTTTCGAAATTGCAGTTGGAGAAGAAAGAGAGAGAGTGGCGCATCTTTGGGAGAGGATCTTCTTTATTAGCTTGAGTTATCTCTTGGCATTGTATTGGCTATCTATAATAAGGAAGTTTTGCTGGGTTTTCTTCCCCTAGAGGGTTTCCCAAGATAAATGTTGTGTCTCTTGTGATTGTGTATTTCTCAGTGATCTTGTATTATGCTATTGTTATCTATTGAAATGCAAAGAACTATAATAATGGCTTAAACATTAACATGGTATGAGAGCCAAGCTTAAGAAAGCATCTTTCACAAGAGTGAAAAACGTCACTGTTGTCGTACATGCAAATTAGGGCTTTTTGATGGTGAAGCTTTTCATCCCTAAAACCATCTAGAAAAGTGTGCCCTCTCCCAAGGATTACTTTGGCACTCTCAGCGCACCTTTTTAGTGGCTAGATCTCCCGGAAAGTGAAACCCTAGTTTCACAAAGTACCAGAAGTACCAGAGAAACAGAAGTACCAAAGTACCAGAGGTACCATAAAACCAGAAGCACCAGTCCAGAAATCCGCAGATCAAGTTTGGAGGGATAAAAGTTGGATTTTCTCAGATCCAAGCACACCAGGCTACTCGCCTCAGCCAAGCGCATCTCCTGGTAAGTTCAAAATTTGATTTTGAGCACTTTCATTTTTTGGTCATTTTCCTAGCTCCAGGTAGAAGATGTCTGCAAGCA
>WSFP011527115.1:0-12218 GCA_009831015.1 Picea engelmannii | reverse complement strand
ATGAGCACTAGTGGGTGTATCAGATCCTTTGCTATATATATTGTTCAAGAGTCAGACCTACCTGTAACCCTAGTTATTGTGTAAAGGGTACAGGTCGGCCCTATCTTATTGTGTCTAAAGATAAACTGTAAAAGATAATTAATGTTAGTATTAATATTAATATTAATTATTATAATAATAAACAATTAATATGTCTAAGTGAAGTTGGCCCTATTGTGCCAATAGACACTTCAGTTGATAGGACAAGTCTAATATAAGTCACTTGTAGACACAAACTCACTCTCTCATTTGTAGACACAAACTCACTTGCAAGTTTTGGAAATTTCAGCAATCACACTTCTTGGTCAAAGTTGCGCACCTCTCTTGGGCGCTAGGGTTTCTAGGTTTTGTGCACCCTCTTGTGTGCTAGGATATTCTTGAATGTAAAGGTCTTTCTCTTGAAGATTATAGCAAAGGATTTGGTTGGGTTTTTCTCCCTTGTTTGAGAAGGGTTTCTCAGGATATATCTTGTGTTCTTGTGCATGGTGCTTCTTCATGTGATCTTAGTTGCTGCAACATTTATGGTTATGGTTAATTGATAAATGGAATGAACTTCATGCTTAACCTAATTCTATGAAAACAATAACATGTTTTCAGAGCATAGGTCATGAAAGAACCCATTGCACAAGCATCCACCAAGTCTCATCCATTTTTTCCACAAACCTTTCACTTCCGCAAAACCGTACGACCTTCCCAGGGTTCCATAAAATTCCGTACAACCCTCCTTCTTGAAGTATTTCAACCCCTGAAACTTGGACGTTGAGGCTAATTCCACCATAGAAGAGTACGACCTCTTCCAGCGCATCTCCAGGGTCTCTCAAAACTCAATTCCGAAAAAAAATGATTTTTGGCCCTAGGGTTTATAGGGTGCCAAAACCTCTGCAAAATACTTCTGCTTTTTCTGAAGAAATATTGTTCTGGATCAACAAGCATCTCTGTGATACTATTAAATTGATTTTTGGCAGTCATAAGTCCAAAACATAATCCAAACTACTAAGATTCAAGAAAAGATGAAGAACAAAACTCCAATGGAAGATAGGCTTGATGGAGCAAGCAACTTGAACCCTTGGAAATCAAAGCTTCTAGTCACTCTTGAAGAAGAAGATCTCCTGGATGCAACCACTAAAACTCTACCAAAAACAACAACTGAATTAGAGAAGAAAATAAGAAAAGAAGATGATGTCAGAGCAAGGAAGATAATCATCTACTCAGTAAGAGATCATCTCTTGCCCTGGATTGCAAATCTGAAGACTGCCTACGACATGTACAAAACGCTAAAAGGAATGTTTGAAAGTTACAACACTCTTAGAGCCCTTGCCTTGAAAAGTCAACTCCAAAGTACTAAGATGACGAAAGATGACACAATTGCACTTTTCTTCATGAAGCTATCAGAAGTTAAAGAACAACTAGAGACAATTGGAGAAAACATATCTGATAGAGAACTTGTTTTAACTACTCTTCAGAATCTTCCAAAATCATGGGAGCGCTTCCTTCAGAGCATCAGTGGAAGAGAAACTCTACCAACATTTGAACGACTAGTGATAGATTGTACACAAGAAGAACTAAGACTCAGAAATAGTGGAGTAGAAGACAACTCAGAAGAAAATCATGCTCTTGCATTCCATACCAAAAAAGGAGGAAAATTCAAAAGAAACTTGAGGCAAACATTTAAAGACGGAAAACCTTCATATCAAAGAAGAGACCTCTCAAAAGTTCAATGCTACAGATGTGACAAGTATGGACATGTTGCTAAATATTGTCCAACCAGAAAGAAGGAAAAACAATACACCACCACTGCCGACGTTGATCCTGATCCATCTAAGGAAAATGAAGAAAGAAGAAACGAGAAGTATTTTCTCTAAAGAAGAACGTTACTACAAATAGGTAAAGTTCTTCTGTTCTAAATCTTACAGTGAATTGTATGTTTCTTAGAATAAAAGAAGAATATCACTACTTATAAAAGAGCTTTCAAAACTTGGACCATTATCCCTGATACGGGAGTCCAAAACCGTGCCCTTTGTGCAAAGAAGAAACATTATCCTTGAAAGAAGAATAACAACGAATCTTCAAAGACATTCTAGTTTGACATCCCTGGTCAGAGACAGATTGAGACAAGCAAAAACGTTGTCCTTGAAATAATCCTTCAAAGATCTAGAGTATCTCAGATGAAGATTGATAGTAAGACTATACCTTCTCCCCCCTTCAACAGTTCAGAGGGAGAAAGACATTATTCCAGTTGATCCAGTTGCTCTAGTTGATATGTTCAGAAATATCGCAGTAGGGCGTAAAAGGCCTACCTAAACTCACTCTGGAAGAGGCAGAGAAACATACAAGCCTCTTAAGGCACATTCCGAGAAAGCAAAAAGAGATTTTTCAAGCTATCCTTCAGTCATGAGCCACCTCATTGATGCTGAGACTCCTTGTCTTAGAGAAGCAACAAAGAGAACCGGTATGGCAAGATGCCATAACAAAAGAATACCAATACATATTAAAGGATGATGCATAAGATATTATTCAGGAACCAAAAAGGGAAGTTTGTGGTAACTTCCAATTGGATCTATAAGATCAAGCCTGCAGCTGATGGAAGTGTCGAGAAATTCAAAACGAGATCTATAGCCAGAGGTTTCTCATAAGCATAGGGAGTTGTCTATGATGAGACACTTGACCCAGTGTACATGATACACTTCCATCCATACTACCTTCCATGAGTTGGAAACTATATCAAATAGACAGATTCTTGATGAGTTTGGATTTAAGCAAGAGTGTTGTTGATCCAAACCTATATTATTACAGTGTTGGTGACGAGAGCCCGATTTTGATGACTTATTCAACAATCCTTGTTGTTGAAAACAAGCAAGCATTGACTTCTGATTTTCATAAAGGATCTGAGTATGATACACTACTTCTTGGGAAAATAAGTATGACAGAATGCAAATCCACCGTGATGGCTTTAAAGAAGAAGATTGATGATGATTCAGACGAGACTAATCCACAGTTGATTAGATCACTAATGTATCTGGACAACACCGGACTTGATTCATGCCATATCGTGAATGTGATGAGTCAACCAAGACAGGCTCACTAGGCAACATCAAAACATGTATCAAGACACAGTTGGATATGGTTCGAGATATGCTTCCAGTGTGAACTCGAGTTGATAGAATATGCCGATTCAGATTGAGCAGAAAGTACAGTAAACTAGAAAAGCACATCTGGTTGATGTTCTACCTTGAAGTTCTCCAGGGTTTCCTGACATAGTAGGAAACAAAACTCTGTGGCCATGAGTGCACCAAAGACAGAGTATATCTAGCAGTGAGTGTGCGAAGCAATGTGGCTTCACAAACTTCCGATAGGTTTACTTAACCATGAGATGGATCCTATGATGATAACTAAGAGCCGTATGTAAAGCTCCCTTAGATTCCAGTGTTTTTTGATGGTTCAAAATACGACGAGATGAAATACCTTCATATCAGAGATATGATACAAAAGAAAGATTGTATACTTGCAAGTACCTTCCCACACCTGAGCAGACTGCAAACATTTACTTGGTGAAGAGTTCCTTCTGAGTTAAGAGGGAGTATGGATAACATTAGCCAAAAACAAAACTTTGAGTACATCGATATGAGACTTGGCTTGATGGAGAATGCCTCCCTAGCTGTGAGGGAGTGTTAATGAATGCAACTATAGGTGATATCCTCCAGCCTACAAACCTGTGAGATGTGGAATATAGCAGCTATGTGAAGTCTTACTCTCATCTTACAAACCTGAGAGAAAGCCCCTAATAAAGGGTTTGTGGTTCCAGCCTGGAACAGGGGCTAGGAATGTATATGGCCTCCTCCATGACGTGAGAGAGAAGAACTGCAGATGATTATCCAATGTAAGAGCGATTTGTTGAGTTAGGGAAATCCTGAAAAGCGCTGGGCACATTATCATGAGAATAAGAATGAAGATGATGTGATGGCCTCCTCTGAATAAGCAGCAAAGTTGATGTGAAGACTCCAGATGATCCTCCTATTGGTGGTAGTGGGAAAGCAGATCTGTAGAGCAGACGTGACTATGGATGAGCATAAGTGCACGTGTGAGGACCTAGCTCATTTGTGTAATGCAGTGATTCAGGTCTATGGCATCCCTATGGATGTGGCCCCTAGTGGATGAGCACTAGTGGGTGTGTTATCACACAGTTTGTAGCTAGGATAAAAGCTATGAGATAGAGGGCCAAACTGGCGTAACAAGAACTAGTCCCACCCAATGTCACCACAATGGGATGGTTCTTTCTCTTTAGGGAGGTTAGGCCCAGGGGAGACGTCCCCGGTGACTTGGGGTTTTAAAGAGGCAAAAGGCTAATAAGACCAAGATAAGGTTTTTCCCCCTTCACAAGTCACCACCCAAACAGATAGTCCGACCAAAGGCCAATTTAAGAAGTAAAACCCCCAAAGAAGTGTACTTGCCTGAAACAAAGCACCAACAAGCTGATATGTGCAAGCTATTTCAAAGGGTTAGTACTTCATAAGACTATTTGATAAATACATATAAGCAATTAGCAATAAATGTTGACGAAGTCAATGTTTATCAATATCAATGAAAAGTTATAATACTTCACCAATAAATATTGGAACAATGTAGCATTCAATGTAACCAATCAACACCTTATTCAATTAATGCCTAAACCATCATTCAATTGCTCTTAAAACAAAACGTTGCTGCATTAAAGATGAAATAACCAATGATGACGTCAACAACTAGGGTTAGAGTAGTTAGGGTTTGAAATTCAAAGAGTTTTGAGAGTGTTGTGATCAATATTTCACTTCAATGTTGGAGGAATTTAGATCAGTGCCTTAGGGTTTAATGGAGTCAAAGGTGAAGGACGCAAGAGTTGAAGGATGACAAATTTCAAGGACTAGAGGGAAGAGTTTTGAGGTGTTGCTAAGGCAAGGCCTCAAAATCAAAACCCTAGGGGAGAGAGGCTCATTCCAGTGTTGCTACAACAAGGCCTCGTGCTCTCTCCTCCTTCCTGGCAAAACGGCTAGCTCAAGAATAAAGTATATAACCAAAACAAGAGGGTTTGATGAGATAAAGTGTTGCTACAACAAGGCCTTTCAGCAAACCCTAGAAAGAGTACGGTCCTACTGTAGTAAACCTAGGCCAGGGATGTCTCACTCTTCTTGGCTTTAAAATAGTACAACTAGCAAAGAGGAAGAGGAAATAGGAGTGTAGCTATGGCTAGGCTCTTCCTCAACAATGGCTGAAGATTTCTCTATTAGGGGACATGAGACAATGACCTACTTGTGTGCTTGTCCCCTAGGGTTTTTGATTCAACAATATTCATAAACATATGCAAGAAATTAAACTACAACCATTCAATCAAGAAGTTTTGCAGAAAAATACTTACAATTCACCAAGAAATAACCATGCAAACCCTAGTTGTAACACCTTCCTTCAAGAAAAACACCATAGAATGCCAAAAATGTCTTCCTTCAACAAGTGCGCCTCACTTAATCAGCCAAATACCCAAGATAGGGCGGAAATTTCAGACCTCCTTATGGAGTGAATGAGTCATGATGAAAAAATGAGAGTTAAAATCCCTCATTTATACAAAACCTTGACCTAATTTTACATTTAGGTCAGGTAAAAAGGCCGACAAGGCCATAATATCAAATCATACTATTTTTACATTAAATTGTCAAATCTAAACCCTAATCAAGCAAAAAGGTAAGACGTCACCCCTTTCTAGGGTGACGTTAGCCCCTATTAGGGCACGTGCAACCTCCTGAAGCAAGACGTTARCCCTTTTTGGGCTCCTCCAAGCTGCCACACGTGCCAATTGCCCTGTCCATCTGCCAACACACTCATGATGATGTCATAAGCCTCCTGGTGATGTCCTAGGCCATCTAGAGCCAACGTCCCACTGAAAATGGGTSAATCCCCCTAGGTCCAGCTGTGTCGGGGTGCCTCTGGTGGAACGTCTTCTTCTTCTCCGRTGCAAAGTCTCTAATCAACCTCTGTCCTGTCTCYGCCCCCTGATGGGGTCTCAACATCCATCTGGTGGGCTCTTCAGCYCCATGGAGGTTCGAACKRATCATCTCCCCATGTGTACCCGATCCAAATGGTACCTGTCCGTCGGGCATGGTCCCGCACATCAAAGGCTACGCCCTCCATGAGCTCATCAGTCATAGGGATCATAGCAATGTCAATCACATCTCATCATCAATATTATTAAACATATGCACACAATCCCTAATACATCAATCAATAGCTCAAAGACGTTACACAAGCCTGCAATACAAGTTTGAAGAAAGAGACAAGGTGTCCTATTGGGCTAGTGTCCACAGGAAAAGGAAAGTTCCCGAAAAGACCTCAATTAAGCCATGTAAGTGGGTGATGTGGTCAGGGGATGTCCAAGCATGTGGGTGCAGTGAAGGCTAAGGATGCAAAAGTGTTACTTGTGGGTGCCTTTGTAGAAGGCGAGCTGTACCTGTCACAGATGCATTTTTTCCAAGCCCATTCTTGCCTTTATTCTTTTTATTCTTTTATTCTTTTTTGCTTTTTTATTCAAGAGCTAATCAGGGGACACTGCCTTGGCATGGTGACCAGAGCTGATAGTGTTACCCACAAGTACTTTCACAGAGATGAGAAGGTTGGCTTGTGATGAGACCCCCTTTCCCTTGGCCATGCAACCAAGAGTTACTGCCCTGGCGTGGTAACTAGCTGGTGGCAATGTCATACTGCTAGGTACCCATGGTCCTAATAGGTTGGCTCGTGATGAGACCCCCTATCCTCTGACTAGGTCTTGTTTTATTGTTTTTCCGGGCCCCTCTTGTTTCTTGCTGAGAAGCCTTTTATTGCTTTGTCGGGGATCCCTGGGCGAAGCATCTCGAGGTTTTATTCTTAGGCTTTTATCTTTTACCAACTTGCTTTTACCTTCTGGGCCTTTAGCCCCTTCTTCCCATGAGGTAAGGTGCAGTCCTGAAAACAGGTCAACCCAATGCCGAGACAAGGGGAAAGTGATAAGAGAGCGAGAAGTAAGATGAAAAAGTGGTGCTATGAGGGGAGCGGACGATGGCTTTTTAGAAATCCCCCAGTGACAAACCAAATCCTACATATACAGGCTTGCTAGGGCACCCTGTGAATCCCCCAAAACATAGTCAAGTGGGCAAATGTAAGATCCAAGCAGTTGTTAGAAATAAAAGGAATTAGATGCATACATTTAAAGGTTTTAACGATCAAATGCGACACATACTATGATACTTGGACTAATTACCTCATGAAGCAAGAACCTCTTTTGATATAGGACCAAACCGATGGTGATTGATGCTGCTGCTGCTGACAAGATAAAGATGATGGAAGAAGAAAAGGTGGGTCCTCCAGGGCCATGCTCGGGTCAATCCTGCACTCGGTACTCCATGTCTAGGACCTATGGGCCTCGAGACATGATCTCCTAGTTATCCCTGAAAAGTGGGGATAACAGGGTGTATCAGATCCTTTGCTATATATATTGTTCAAGAGTCAGACCTACCTGTAACCCTAGTTATTGTGTAAAGGGTACAGGTCGGCCCTATCTTATTGTGTCTAAAGATAAACTGTAAAAGATAATTAATATTAGTATTAATATTAATATTAATATTAATTATTATAATAATAAACAATTAATATGTCTAAGTGAAGTCGGCCCTATTGTGGCAATAGACACTTTAGTTGATAGGACAAGTCTAATATAAGTAAGAGGAAATCTCTCATTTGTAGACACAAACTCACTTGCAAGTTTTGGAAATTTCAGCAATCACACTTCTTGGTCAAAGTTGCGCACCTCTCTTGTGCGCTAGGGTTTCTAGGTTTTGTGCACCCTCTTGTGTGCTAGGATATTCTTGAAGGTAAAGGTCTTTCTCTTGAAGATTATAGCAAAGGATTTGGCTGGGTTTTTCTCCCTTGTTTGAGAAGGGTTTCCCATATATCTTGTGTTCTTGTGCATGGTTTTTCTTCATATGATCTTGGTTGCTGCAACATTTATGGTTATGGTTAATTGATAAATGGAATGAACTTCATGCTTAACCTAATGCTATGAAAACAATAACATGGTTTCAGAGCATAGGTCATGAAAGAACCCATTGCACAAGCATCCACCAAGTCTCATCCTTTTTTTCCACAAACCTTTCACTTCTGCAAAATCGTACGGCCTTCCCAGTGTTCCAAAAAATTCCATACGACCCTCCTTCTTGAAGTATTTCAACCCCTGAAACTTGGACGCTGAGGCTAATTCCACCATAGAAGAGTACGGCCTCTTCCAGCGCATCTCCAGGGTCTCTCAAAACTCAATTCCGAGAAAATTTGATTTTTGGCCCTAGGGTTTCTAGGGTGCCGAAACTTCTATAGAATACGTCTGTTTTTTCTAAAGAAATATTGTTCTGGATCAAGAAGCATCTCTGTGATACTATTAAATTGATTTTTGGCAGTCATAAGTCCAAAACATAATCCAGACTACTAAGATTCATGAAAAGATGAAGAACAAAACTCCAATGGAAGATAGGCTTGATGGAGCAAGCAACTTGAGCCCTTGGAAATCAAAGCTTCTAGTCACTCTTGAAGAAGAAGATCTCCTGGATGCAACCACTAAAACTCTACTAGAAACAACGCAGAATTAAACACAGAAAAAATCTCTTTTCCATACTAGTATAATTAAGCTCAAAATTTTGTAATGCCTTACTCATAAAAGCAATTGGTTGTTCCTGACCCTCTTCATTTTTCTGGAGTAAGACCCCTCCAATAGTGTCTTCTGAAGCGAAGGAAAAGATTTGAAAATCTTTTGAATAATTTGGACTAATTAGCACAAGAGATTTGCCAATTGCATCCTTAGTACTTTTGAAAGCATTCCTTCCTTTATCTGTCCACTCAAATTTAACATCTTTTTTCAATAATTTAGGTAGTGGTTTCATCATCTTAACCAAGTTTGGTATGAACCGCCTGACAAAGTTTATCTGTCCAAGAAAAGATTGAAGGGCTTTCTTGGTTGGGGGTTGTTATCGCATAGTTTGTAGCTAGGTCAAATGGCTATAAGATGGAGGCCCAAACTGGCGTAACATGAACCTATCCCACCCAATGTCACCTCGATGGGAAGGTTCTTTCTCTTTAGGGAGGTGAGGCCCAGGGGAGACGTCCTCAGTGACCTGGGGTTTTGAAGAGGCAGAAGCTAAAAGGACAAAGGTAAAGTTCCCCCTTCACAGGTCACCACCAAAACAAATAGTCCCGTCTAAACAACCAATAATAAAGTGAATCCCCAATGAAGAACACCTGCCTGGAACAAAGCAACAACAAACTAGTATGTGCAAGCTATATTTCAATGGGTTAGTACTTCATAAGATTATCTGATATTTAAATAAGCAATTATGGCAATAAATATTGACGAAGTTAATGTTTATTAATATAGGAATGCAAATAATATCACTTCCTCAATAAATACTGAAACGACATGGCATTCAATGTAACAAATCAACACACCATCAATTAATGCCTAAATCATCATTTAATTGCTCTTAAAACGAGACGTTGCTGCATAAAGATGAAATATTCAAGTATGACGTCAACAACTTAGGGTTAGCAGTTAGGGTTAGTGTAGTTAGGGTTTCAATTTAGAAAAGGGTTTGAGAGTTGTTTGATCAATTTCACTTCAACGCTGGAGGTCTAAGATCAGTGCCTTAGGGTTAATGGAGTCAATTTAATAGAGGATGCAAGGGTTGAAGTAGGACGACTAAGGACTAGAAGGAAGAGTTCTGAAGTGCTGCTATGGCAGGGCCCCATAATCAAATCCCTAGGGGAGAGAGGCTCACTCCGGTGTTGCTAAAGCAAGGCCTTGTGCTCTCTCCTCCTTCCTTAGGTTGACTTGGCAAAAACGGCTAGCATAAAGGATAAATCAAGACAAGAGAATGTAGTGAGGGAGAGTGTTGCTACAACAAGGCTCTATCACCAAACCCTAGAAGAAAAACGACCCTAGGTGTAGATAACCTAGGCCTGGGACGTCTCCTCCTTCTTGACTTTTGGAAAGTATGACTAGCAATAGGGGAAGAAAAGAAGAAGAGTGTAGCAAAGGCTAGGCTCTTTTCCTTCTTCAATGGCTAAAAAGTTTCTCTTTTAGGGGACTTGAGACAAGGACCTACTTGTGTGTTTGTCACCTAGGGTTTTGATTCAACAAATTATAAATACATATAAGAAAATAAGACTACAACCATTCAATCAAGAAATTTTGCAGCAAAATACTTACAATTCATCAAGAAGTAACCATGCAAACCCTAGTTGTAACACCTTCCTTCAAGAGAAACACCATAAGATACCAAGAAATGCCTTCCTTCAACAGGTGCGCCTCACTAAACCAACAAAAATAACCAAGTAGGGCGCTAAAATCAGACCTCACTAATGAGTGAGTGATGTGTTATGATAAAATGAGGCTAAAACTCCTCAATATATACTGTATCAATGACCTTAATTAACTTTTAGGTCATAAAAGGGCCGACAAGGCCATAATACTGTTTTTACATTAAATTGTCAAATTAAAACCCTAATTGAGCTGTAAAAAAGGTAAAAGCCCCTTCATGGGGGGCGCTAGCCCCTTCTAGGGCAAATGAGACATCCAGGAGCAAAACGTTAGCCCCCAGGGGCCTCTCCAACATGCCACACATGCCACTGCTGCCCAGTCTGCCTCCAAAAAATGTCCATGAAGCTGCATGATGTCATGGTGAGGATGGGGACGTCCTGAGCCTTCCAAGGCCAACGTTCCACTGAAAATGGGTCATTCCCCCTAGGCTGGGCTCTGCCAAAGTGCCTCTGATGGAATATCCTCTTCTTCTCCGGTGCAAGACCCTGATCAACCACTGTCCTGTCTCCACCCCCTGATCGGGTCTCAGCATCCATCTGATGGGCTCTTTAGCCCCATGGAGGTCCGAACTGATCATCTCCCCATATGTACCGGTCCAAATGGTACCTGTTCGTCGAGCATGGTCCTGCACATCAAAGATTACGCCCTCCATGGGCTCATCAGTCATCGGGATCATAGCAGTGTTAATCACATTTCATCATCAATATTATCAAACATATGCATAAGACCCTAATACAATAGTCAATAGCTTAAAGACATTACAAAAACCTACAATACAAGACTGGAGAAAAAGACAAGATGTCCTATTGGGCTAGTATCCACAAGAAAAGGAAGGTTTCCAGGAGGACTTTATCCAAGCCATGTAAGTGAGGTGATGTGGCTAGGGGATGTCCAAACATGTGGATGAAGTGAGAGCCAAGGATGCATAATGTTATCTGTGGGTGCCTTTGTAGAAGGCGAGCTGTACCTGTCATGGATGCATTTTTCCAAGCTCGTTCTTGCCTTTATTCGTTTCTTGCTTTATTTTTTTATTTGTTTTTTCTTTTTCTTTTTCTTTTTATTCAAGGGCTAACTAGAGGACACTGCCTTGGCATGGTGACCAGAGCTGACAGTGTTTCCCACAAGTACTTTCACAGAGATGAGAAGGTTGGCTCGTGATGAGACCCCCTTTCCCTTGGCCATGCAACCTGTTGCTGCCTTATACACACCTGGGAGACGTGGAAGAAATCTTCAATCCACTCGGTGTGTCCTTGGGGGCAAGTGAGAGTTAAGGTGATGTCACCTAATCCTCAACTCCTCAGTCTAGGCCAACTCCTAGCGAAGCCAAGGGGGGTAGTCCCTGTTATTGCACGGTTTGTAGGAAAGGTCCAAAGGGCTTGAGTCAGGGCTTGAAACCGGCGTAACAGGAGCTTCCCCACCCACTGTCACCTCGATGGGGAGCTCTTTCTATTTAGGAGGGCAAGTCCAAGGGAGACGTCCCTAAGGCAATCTGGTTAAGGAAAGGCTAAAGGGTAAAGGCCAAGTCAAGGAAACCCCTTTCACAGATTGCTGCCCAAGAGAGATAGTCAGGAAGATAAGACCATTGATGATGCACCTGTTTGCGAGACAAAACAAAGGAAACTAGAATGTGCTTTGCAGTGGGTTAGTACTTCATGAAATCAATGACTATCTTCAATTGTATATATGAGCAATGAAATAAATATGATTATTGACGAAGTCAATGATTATTAAACAAAGGGAAAAGTCACTTCTTCAATAAGTACATCAAGAGCATTCAATGTGTACAATTAAACCATGTATCAAGTCATTAATGCAATAA
>WSFP011527114.1:0-12219 GCA_009831015.1 Picea engelmannii | reverse complement strand
CCTTGAAAGAAAGAAACCATGTTCTCATCATGGGTGCATTAAGTTTAATTCATTGAACACTGAACAAAGCATCAAGGAAGGAGTTATAGCCAATAAGCACAGGTTTCATTAGTGTGTCAAACAAGGGATTATAGTGACCAAGCAAGGACTGATTTGGACTGTAAACATAAGAGTCTAGGAGGAAAAAACATATATTATGGAACCATCTTATTCTCTGATAGAAATACACACACACACACGCACACACATTATGGGATGAAATTAATTCAAAATACTTTGTGCATTGCATTGACCACATTAAATAAGAAGATTCAGGGATTGAGGTGACTAGTTGTGAAGAACCTAAAAAAATGGGTTTAACCTAGATTTTGGGGAAGGAGACAAGTAGAATTCACAACCATTGTTATTGAGTTGATTAAATTTGACTTCGTCGGGATGATCAACTTGCACAGAAGAATCATTCCTAGAATTGTTAGTGAACACCACCAATCAATTTATATTTTCTCAAAGAATGCAACATGAATGAACATTCCCATGAAAAAAAGGATGAACTATGACTTGATTAGATCAAAATAACGTAGTGTTAATCAATTGTGGAAAACATTAATGCATATCAATTATGACACAACTCATCATTTTTTACCATATAAGAGAGGATGTGATTTCATAAGACTATATAAGTTTGAAAATAAGATTTTGTCTTTCCATATACTTCATAGCATAAACATTGGATCTATGCTCCATAATGATTTTATCATGAATGATTTCTAAGGTGAGGAGCCTCAATCTCTAAACAAGTCTTGAACATTAATCACTATTAGCTTAGCATTTCTATTGAATCTTTACCAACAATTCCATACTTGAGAAATAAATTCGCAATCTAGTATAAGATGTAAAATTTCTTCCACATACTTCTTGCATCCCGAGAATCTAGTAGGACCTTAATCTCCTATGAATCTAAAGGGTTTCTCTAACATAATTTTCCTCCTAGAGAGTAAAATAACCAAGGATACCACTTTACCCAAATATCTAGTTCGCAATATCTTCTTCCATACCTTGGATTGATGGATATGCTAAGATTAGTTTAAATATATGAGGTATCCCTCCTTTACAATGTATTTACCTAAGTATGACCCCCATCTCAAAATTCCTTCTCCACTCCTTTATAGTACCAACCTTTGCATCAAAATGTTTCTAATCAATTTTAATTTCTTCTATGATATCTCCATTTCTAATTGGCTTGGATCACACCAAACTCTAAAAGGGTTAGAGGATTCACTAGGTTACCAATATAAAGAAATCAAAGACCAGTCACATTGAATCATTTCTTCTCTAACTTCTAGTAAATTCTCATGGGAATTGAGGGGTGTCTCCATCTTGAATCTCCTAAAAGTTGTATTATAGATTAAAAATAATGGCTTGAGTAGGATGTTCTAAAATGTAGATCCTTTGGGAAAATGCTTCATATTCAAGATGGATCTTAAGTCTGCACATTCCATGTATTTCACTCTAAGGATTTTCCTCCATAGTGATTTTGGCTCCAAGATCATTCTCCAAACTAGTTTGGATGAAAGTGTTTTGCTCATAAGGTCTATATGCTTCAAACCTAAAATACTTGGGAAGAGGAGCCTCTTTCTAGGAGATGTGGTATCATTTCTTCTCCTCCTTGGATCCACTTTACAAAAACTAGATGGATTCTATATTTGTCATGATAATTTTAAGTGCCAATAAAACCAAACTTAAGAAAATAGGAATGGAGGAGAGAATGGATCCAGTGCAAACCAATTGATATAGATCATTTGGTTGTGTGACTCAGGTTCCCTCAAATTCAAAAGACATCTTTCCTCTTTTTAAGTTAATGATTTCATCATTATCATATGACCTTTTGATTCTTGTTAGCACAATATATAGGTCTTTTTCATCCATGATTTCTATAACTTCAAATTCAACAATTGTTTTTACTCTTGGAGGCTTACTTTAACATTTTATAATCTATTGACGTGGTATATTTTGTACTAGTGTGAAAGATGCAACTAAATGGGAGAGAGAAAAAATCTGTGGATCCCCATTGTTTCCTAGGATTTCTTTGGTAATATATTTACATTAGACCCAAAATCTAGCATCATGTTCCTAACTTCATATCTTACAATCTCATTAGTTAGCCTAAATTCCTTACCTATTATGAGTTGATCAATGGGTTGTTGTGTATCAAGGTACTGCACCTACGGAAATCTCAACATAAGACTGGATAAAGTTGGATCAGAAAGAAAAGAGCACAATCCGATTGTCTCTCAGATTCAATATTTTTTTAATATTTTATTTGTAAATTCAAGCATTTTTTTATGTTTAAGGTTTTTGTTCTAAATGGTATTGGTTGTCGAGATCATAGTTTCTACCAGGTTGCAATTTTAACCCCCCCAAAAAAGGGGGTGATGTTGTGAGTAACACCTCTTGTTTCAGGTTTGATTTTAAGGTTTTTATTTGTAACTTTGTAGATGATGATTGAAATTTTTTCTAATTTTAACTCTAAAAAAAATGATTGCTACTAGTAGAGCCATTTTTTGAAATGGGGGTAAAAATAACCCCTAAATGTGACCTCTAAAAAAACAAAAATGTTAGAGAGTTCTCATAAATGGTGGTAGATTTTGTACTAGCGTGCAAGATGCAACTAAATGGGAGAGAAAAAAAAAACCCTGTGGATTCCCATCATTTCCTAGGATTTCTTTGGTAATATATTTACGTTAGACCCAAAATATAGCATCACATTCTTGACTTCATATCTTACAATTTCAATAGTTAGCCCAAATTCTTTACCTATTCTAAGTTGATCAATGGTCATTGTGGATCCAGGTACTACACCTACGGGACTGTCAACAAAAGACTGGACAAAGTTGGATCGAAAAGAAAAGAGCACAATCTAGTTGTCTCTCTCAAATTCAATATTAGTGATTCAATATTTTTATTTTTTATTTTTAAATTTAATTGTTTTTTTATGTTTAAGGTTTTTGTTCGAAATGGTATTGGTTGTCAAGATCACATTTTCACCTATTTCTAATTTTAAGCCTGAAAAAAGGGGATGATGATGTGAGAAACACCTCTTGTTTCAAGCTTGATTTTAAGGTTTTTATTTGTACATTTATAAATGATGATTGCAAAGTTTTGTATTTTTAACTCTAAAAAAATTAACTACTACCTATAGCATTAGTTTTTGAAATGGGGGTAAAAATAGCCCCTAAATTTGACCTCTAAAAAAACAATAACTTTGGAGAGTTCTTGTCAAGTTGGTAACTATGTTTTGTGTGATGCAAGTGAATATTAAAGCTTATGAGATGACAATGTGGATTTTAAGGGTTGGAAAATTGGTGTGATGCTAGCTTATAGTTGAGCTCTTAGAAAGGTTAGTATAGCTTGGTGGGATGATTTTCTAGTCCTTGTTTTTTCTAGTTAGTATTTGTAGTAATTATGGATGTCATGGCTACACTACTACAATACAGGGTTGTAATGTCACTTTTTGCATCCTCATGTAGTGAAATGGTTTTGGAAAAAAATGAAGTATATATGACGCAAAATACTATGCAATAGTGTGCATCATTGTTTTGCGTCATATGTGCATCATCATAAAGTCATTTTTTAATCATGTGCACTTTGGATAACATCTTCACAACATCAATTTTTACAACACATAATTTGTGTGTCATATATGCATCATCTAGTGTTGAACTTACAAAAAATTATCTTAGAAAGTTTCTTTTGTGTCTAATTTGTGTCAAAAACATGTTTATTGTGTCATATTAGTGTATCTATGCATCTATAAGTGCGTCAAGTTATGTCTCAGTTACATCCTTATATCATCATTCAGTGTTATTATACATATATTTTGCATCTTCTTTGAGTCTTTTTGCATATTTTACATTATTCCGAGTCAATTTAACATCATAGTTGTGTCCTACTACATCACAAGTGCATCATAGTCATTTAAATTTTGTCTAAATCACATCATGTTAACACCACAAATGTACCATATTTATGTCACAAGTTCATTGTATCAATGTCATAATTGAGACATAATTATTATTGAAGATTTAATTATTTTTATTAATGGAGATTCTTTTGGAGAGATTGCATCTATTTTTGAATCAAAGTTTTGGACCAATCCAATGTGGTCCATCATCACAATCTATCAATATTTCCCAATGATGGATCACATTAGCCTGGTCTGAAACGTTGATTCCAAAATAGATGTGATGTTTTCAAAAGAATCTCCATACAATGACATAAACCATAGAAGATTGAGATTATAAATATTTTTTAATTTCATTATCATTTATTATTTATTTATTATTATTATTAATTTAATTATTATTGATGATTTAATTATGTTTATTAATTTAATTTTTATTTATTACATAATTTAAAAAAATTCCAAGAAAAAAATGTATTTTTCATTCAAGGATATTTAAAAATGCATTCAACATGGTGTTTGATGCACAATTTTGAAAGTTTGTGATATTGTATGTACATATCACTGAACTTCATGTAGTTCTACCCATTATTCATTAGAAATATAATTCTAATATTAACATGTCCAAAGGACTTACATTGCATTTTATCAAAACTCCTATCAAGCAACCAGATCAAATCATGTCAAAAGATTACATTGAAATTGAGCCACGGGATACAATTAAAGCTCAAAAACATTAGTGGACCTGGAGGAGAATACAATCCCCTCTTGGAATTCATCTTCAATGATATGATTTTCCATCTTCAAACCATCTTTAGAAAGGGTATCAGCCTAAACATTGATCTCCATGTAGACATGCTTGAAATATCCTTCAAATTCTTATCCACTGGGGATAAACAAGTACTATGGACCTGAAGTTGATCCTACATCCAATTTATAGTGAGAGATGAATTTCCAAAACATGAATCTTGACAACTCTTGGAAATTCATATCCATGGTCTCTTTATGCCACAAATCCTGAAAACCCAAGAAAGTATCTAAATCTTATTAGACCTGCATAGAGAATGTAGAAGACAAGAAAAGATGAGTGGTAGTCTCCTCATTTTTTTGCACAATGAACACCTTCGAGTGTTAATCTCATTCCTCTTTTGAAACATTTCTCAATTCAATACTCTGTTATTCAGAATCATCCACATGAACAATATAATATTAGGCGGACCCTTAACCTTCCACATTTTACCACCATCATCTGATCTCAGTAGGGTTAAGGGATTGCAGAGATAGATATTCAAGCTTCCTAGTGTAATCACCCACATTCTTGTTCATTTCCCATACTAAATCGTGGGGATCCCTAATCAACTTTATATGGGCTCTTATAATTTTAGTAAAAAATGAATCACATCCTTGACTCATCTTATCATTCAACCCTAATTCTTGAGATAATAACCAACCTTGGGTCCATAGGGAAGTTTCACTTGGATTGTTGACCATATTTAGTATCCACCTCCCCAACTCCTGCAAAGTTAACACTAGATTTTCAGCAAGAAATACCTCTTAGCCACATCCCATGATTGCATTCATCCCTCTCCTCACATATGCCCCATTGCCAACCCTCCTAGCCAAATATTTACCAATCATAGGGAAGGCTAATGTCATGGATTTCCATTGATTTGACATGTTTTGGATACTTTTCCTCTCCATTCTTACCTATTCCAAGAGTGTATCTGGTGCAATGTATTTATGTATGATGATCCTCCTCCAAAGACCGTCTTTTGTAAGTAAATTACATAGTTACTTTGCAACAAAGGACTAACCAAACAAGTGAATATATTTGATCCCCCAACCCCCCTAATATTTAGGTGTAGCTATTAGCTTCCATCTAGCTAGGTGAGATCCCTTATACTCAATGCTTCATTTCCATAAAAATTAAAAAAAACATTTTCAGATCCTTTCCAAAACTCCCTTTGGGATGTGGGATAAAGTGTGCTAGAATACTAGAATTGCCTCTAATACAAATTTTACAAGAACTACCCTACCCCTCCCCCAAGAGAGCCACCTATTGCACTAGAAATAAATGTGATTTCCGATCCTTTTTAAAGGCCATCCCCAATCATCTTTACCATAATTGTTCGGTTTTAGAATAAAACC
Organism: Picea engelmannii; assembly: GCA_009831015.1. Lineage (NCBI taxonomy): Eukaryota > Viridiplantae > Streptophyta > Pinopsida > Pinales > Pinaceae > Picea > Picea engelmannii. The sequence goes on along the minus strand of WSFP011527114.1, from coordinate 6,110 downwards.
AAGGTATTTTACCCCTTCATTAATACCAAGATGATAAAAAGGAAAGATTGTTTCCATCCTAGTATTATGAGTGTCATCCAAGACAGATATGAAAAAATAATATTTATTCTCATTAATCTCCATAACAAAAGTAGCACAATAGAGTTGTAAAATATCCTTGAAAATCTGGGATTCATCATCATTATCAAAATAGAAAAGAAATAATTCATCAACAAAAAGGAGATTTGTTAATGATTCACTCCCCACCTTAATGCTTGAAAGCTTCCTTTATTTCTTAGCCTCATTAATCAACCTACTAAGTCCTTCTGCCACCAACATGAAGATACACAGGGACAGAGGGAAGCCCTTCTTGAGCCCTCTTGAAGGATTAAAGAAAGAAGAGGAAGATCCATTTATGAACACAACAAAGAGATTATAAGACACATGCCTCGTAATCCATTTTACCAAAGGCAGAGAAAACCCTAAATGAATCAGTAGAAGCCAAAGATACAACCAAGAGACCTTATCATAAGCTTTGGATAGGTACAATTTGATAACTACAACAAGATATCAAGAGATATTGATAGTGTGAAGACCCTTCTGAGAAAATCTTGTGGCTTCATGAATCTACCTCCCCTCAAGAAACCCAAAATTCTCAGGAGAGATAAACCTAGAGAGAATGGGATTAAGTCTAATAACAATGATCTTAGAAATGATTTTTTACACACAATTTCATAATGATATTGGCCTAAAACTATCAAATCTCTCTGGATGATCATACTTGGGGATAAGGGATATAAAGGTGGATTTGATAATCCTAGGGACCTTCTGTGAAAGTTTAAACTATTCTACCACCCTTAATAAACCTTCCCCAATCAACTCAAAGAATTCCCAATAAAATTCAGAAATCCACTTTGGACCAGGACTTCTATCCTTTTGGAAAGTATTTAAAACAACAAGAAATTCCTCCCTGGAGACTTCCTTAAATATTTGTTCATTATCCTCCCCATCAACCATCCTAGGAAAATAAGCAACCACTCTAATAATTTCTCCTATGTTTTCCCTCTTAGGTTCCTTAAAGATATCACTGAAGTATTACACCCTTAGGTATTCCAACTCCTGAAAAAACTTGAACCTTATCTCCTTCTCTTTTATATGGTGTTCAAATTGTATTCTGACTTTTCCTAATCCTAAAATAATTATGGAAAACTTTGGTATTATGGTCCCCCTAGTCAAGCCAAATGGCCCTACTTTTTATTTTCCAATCATTCTCCTTCTTCAACAAAAGCTTACATTTTTTGGATTCCAAAAGTTTTATAATATTTAACACTTCTTCACTAAATAACCCTTCAAAATTTTCTTTAAAAATTCTATCCATATTATTTTCAACATCCTTCAACTGGATATCCCTATCCCTGTACATCTCCCCTACCCAAAATGCAACTTTCTCTTTCACCAATTTTAATGAGCTAGTAAACTGAGAACAAGCAGAATAATCCAAATTTTCGTCATAGTGCTTCGAAGAGGATTTCACCAAATACTAAAACTCATGTTCATGAAACCAACTAGGATTATATTTGAAATGTGTCCCATGATTTAGTGTTCCTTGATGTAATTCCAACACAATTTGGAAGTGATCCAAACATTAGGAAGAATCAATCCATGTCCCATACATTTCCACCTTTTTCCAACAATGCATGATGTATGAGAAACCTTCCCAATCACTTGGAAAACCATTCCACATATGATTTGTTATTTTACCAAGTAAACCTCAAATAAATATGTTCAATATCAATCCAACCTACCCTCTCAAATTAATAATTTTTCCAACCTATCTTGTCTTGCAAAGATACCCCAAATCTCACCTCTATTCAAAGTGAGATTCATATCTCCCCCGTGATCAAATTTTCAACCTTTTTCCATTGTCTATTGAAAGTGAGATTCATATGTCCCTCATGATCGGTCCAAATAGTTTTTTCCCCTCATAAGTTCCATATGCGTTGAGCAAGGTCAACTCAATGCCAATACTCTTGCTAAAAACCTCTATGCATAGACTAAAACACAAAACAAAAGAGTCAATTAATGAAATGTTCTAACTCCAACCAGTAATGAGGCCACCAAAAAACAATTTAGCATCCAGACCCAAGAATTCCCATTTGTAACACACCCAACCCCCTAAGTACCCTTTTAAGGGATGGGTTGGTAAATTTTCATTTTTTCTCAATCATCTCAATACCTCTTCTCGAGGGAACCATTATCGTCTGCTCATCAAGAGCTTCCCAAACACTGTCACTATGCTCCAAATCAAGCTATGGATCAAAATTTAATTACCATATCCGCCTGATTTCCACGTGGCATCCACCTGACTACTGCTACATGTGTCATCCGACCTGGAATTGTCGTGGCATCTGACCCCTTTCCCACCAAATCCTTAATCTATTTGTTTCTCCAAATAAACAACTAGGATCCATTTGAATTTCTCCACTTGTGTGACAATTAACGTCTGGCCCACTTCCATTTCTTCCCTAAATCCTTGTGGGACCCACCAAGATCGACGAATGAAATCATGTCTAGCCATTACTTCGATCGAAGGCCCAGATCGGCTTTCGCAATCACTCCATCAAAGCTCACCTGCCCATGGTGACTCAAGCACACCGACATGACAACTCTGAAGGATGATAAGGATCTTCCCATACCCCTTAGCTCTTAAGAGTAAGATCCTGCGATATGTCTTGGGATTTTAATGTCAATAGGTCCCACGGTCATATTTCTTGAAGCAATCACAGGGATCCGCATGGCCTTATCTAGACACGTTGGGACTGTGACGTCATTATTCCTTCATCCTTTCCCATACGGTTCCTGTGCCTTTTGACAGCTAAGATCGCTCCCCAACTGGTCGTCGATCTACGGTTTAGATTGGATCTCGGAGTTCTCCTATCATAGTGCTTCTACTTCAGCCTCTAAGGAAACTTCGACTGTCGAAATTTGATGGTGTTTTCCACTGGGCATCTGAGGCCACCGTGTACTTTCCACCTAGGCATCCATTTCCATGTGTAACTTCCACCTGGCATGACACATGGCACACACGTTCCCACGAAACTTTTCCTCAAAGGGCCAAAAATTCATGACATGTGGCACAATATTTACTTGACACATGGCACCATAAACATTGCGACACGTGTAGATTTTAACACTGTACAATATTTACTGCAAACAGATTTTCAGTAAAAGAACAAAAAAGATACAATGGCAAATACAAACATTACACAGAGATTTTTTCCCTGGAAACCCAAATCGGCAAAACCAGCATATTCTATATTCATTCATTGTGATATATTATTTACAATACAATATACATATAGGAGCCAACAACATCCAAAACCCTAACCCAATGAATTGGATTAGTCAACAACCCTAATTCCTTAACCAGAAATAGAAAACTATAGGCAAAAACCATGTGCCAAAAAACCACCCAAAAATGCGACACATTTCCCGAGGAAAAAATATTCTCGGGGGCGCTGCCCCCGAATCCCTACGTGGGGGGATTTCTCCTCCCCTCAAACTCCCCTGTGCATTTAGCGCAATGCAGACACTACTACTTGTGCAAAGAATATAACACATACCCAACATTCTCCCACTTGTTGTTTTATTTGCATACAGGGGGTTATAGGGTTGCATATTTAACAATCAAGGGCAACAATGCTCATGGATCCTCTACACCAAAAGAAATTCTCAGTGCTCACATATTTTGTTAATGAATCTGCAACATTTTTCAAACTGTCCACCTTCATCAACAATACTTTATTTTCTTCAACCATGTCTCTTACAAAGTGATATTGAATATCAATATGCTTTGTCTTTGAATGATAAGTCAGGTTCTTTGCCAGAAAAAATTCACACTGACTGTCAGAATCTATCCTTACAACTTGTTGTACCAACCCAATACCTGAACACAATCTTTGTAACCATACTGCTTCCTTACTTGCATGGGTGAATGCCATGTATTCAACTTCTGTAGTTGAAAGTGCCACTACAACCTGTCTTTTGCTCATCCAACTTATTGTTGCTCCAAATAGGTTATACACATACACACTTGTAGATCTCCTATGATCCAGATGTCCAGCCTATTCTGCATCCACAAAGCCATGTATATCCACCACTCTGTCCAATCCCGGTCTTCCTTGGTAGCATAATCCATAGCTAGCAGTACCACACAAATAACTAAAAACCCTTTTTATTGTTGTCCAATGCTGGACCTTCCCTCGTTTTGACATATAATTGCTCAAAACTTCCACTGCATGTGAAATGTTTGATCTAGGACAGACCATTGCATACATCAAACTGCCAACTGCGCTCACATATGGCACACGAGACATGTCCTCCTCTTCTTCTTGTGTCTTGGGACACTAATCCACATATAACTTTACACCAATAGGAATAGGAACCTTGATCAGTTTACATTTCTGCATATTAAACCTCTGCAATACTGTCTTGCCATATTTTCTTTGATTTAACCATATTTTCCTTTTTTTCCGATATCTTTTAATTTCCATGCCCAAAAATAAATTTGAAGCACCGAGATCCTTCATGTCAAACTTAGAGGACAACTGAGTTTTCACATCCTGGATAATCTCCTTGTTGTTTCCTATCAGAAACATGTCATCCACATACAAGACCAAATAAATCAAATGATCACCAATTAATTTAAAATACACACAGTAATCCTCTTTGCTTCTTGTGAAGCCAAGTCCCAACATATAAGTATCATTTTTTGTTACCACATCCTTGGTAATTGTTTTAACCCATACAGAGACTTTTTCGGCTTGCATACCAACTCCTTCTTTCCCTTCATAGCATAACCTTTTGGTTGCTTCATATAGATTTCTTCTTCTAGATCCCCATGTAGGAGTGTTGTCTTCACATCCATCTATTCTACTTCAAAATCAAATGCAACAACAACAAATAACATAAATCTTATAGAGGTTAACTTGGAAACAAGAGAAAAAATCTCACCAAAATCAATTCCCTCAACCTGGGAATAACCCTTTGCTACTAACCGAGCTTTGTATTTCTCCACTTTTCCTTCTGCATTAAGCTTATTTTTAAATACCTATTTGTTTCCAATAGGCTTTCTTCCAGTCAACAACTCCACTAGATCCAAAGCCTCATTCTTATCCAAAGCTTCCATTTCTTCATCCATGGCCCTTTTCTAGATATTTCCATCCTTTGAATCCACTGCTTCCCTAACAGTTCTAGGATAATCTTCAGTAATAGACAAAGAAAAATTTGAATGGAAATTAGATGGAGTATATCTTTCCGGCAGCCTTCTTTCTCGAACCGATCTCCTCAATAATGGAGTATGAGGATCTTCTTTTTCTGATTCTTGTTCTTATGTAGAGTCTGACTCATCATCCTTTAAATCAAACTCTATTTTCTCTGGTTCTTCCTTACTTGGTAGGACTTCATGTTTAACAACATCCTTCATTTCTCTAAATACCACATCTCAGCTATACACTACCTTCTTAGTATCTGGGTTCCAAAGATTATAACCTTTGAGACCATATTTATATCCAATAAAGATACACTTTTTGTAAATTCTAACCTTGTACAATATCTACTGCAAACTGATATTCAGAAAAGAACAGAAAAGATACAATGGCAAATACAAACATTACACAGAGATTTTTCACCTGGAAACCCAAACTGGGAAAACCAGCATATATTATATTCATACATTGTGTTACATTGTTTACAATACAATATACATATAGGAGCCAGCGACATCCAAAACCCTAACCCAATGACCTGGATTAGTCCAAAACCCTAATTCCTTAACCGGAAATAGAAAACCATCGGCAAAAAACCATGTGCCGAAAAACCACCTAAATATCATGTGGTCCTAGAAATATGTCGTCCCGGAAATATGTCGTCCCGGTGCGAATTTTTTTTCGGGGGCACTGCCCCCTAACCCCCCTGCGCGCCCGGCGCAGACGCTCAGACACTACTACTCGTGCAAAGAATATAACACATACCCAACATTCTCCCACTTGTTGTTTTCTTTGCACACAGGGGGTTACAGGGTTACATAGTCAACAATCCAGGGTAGCAATGCCCATGGATCCTCTACACCA
>ML895493.1:0-12219 GCA_009831015.1 Picea engelmannii | reverse complement strand
AGTTTTGGTAAAGAAGGGATATGAGTTGGCCTGATGCTGGGTAAGCATGTGTGGTGCAATTTAGGGTTATAACATTTGTGGATGTTTATTTGTATCTATCCCGCCACATGGTCTTACCTCTTCTTTCTTCTTGATAGGTGTTGGATCATAGTGGGTAGACCCGAGGTTCAACATTAAATCACCCACAAAACCCTAAATATACCGTCCATTTCGACATTACCCGCAAGAAGGTGAAGTCTCACCCAAGGTACCTATGAGGATTGCAGGAACCAGGTTTCCGTAGTCATGGAGGACTGGGAGAAATTCATCATATTTGTCATACTTAACATTCATTCATTATATCAAATATATTTTCCATGGAATCATCAAAGCATCTAATGTATTCATTTTATCCATTCATACATTATATGTGCACCATAACCAAAACAAAAAAGAAACACAACACATTATAACATGCATCAAGAAATAGAGATTTAACGTGGTTCACCCCAAACCGAGCTATGTCCACAACGAAAAGATTCTTATATTATCATTCAACATCATCCTACAAAAGGTGTGCACTTCTCTAACAAAAAATATCTCAGTTATACCCCAAATTTCCCTTGTCATTCACTCATACAATGCACACTTATCTCATTCTTCCTCCCTCCTCACATATACCAACTAGTATTTTTGAACTCACGAACTCATGAAACCCCTTTTTGATTAAATCCTAGAGCTCAATCAACGACTCATGACTACCTCTACCCAAAAACCCATTACATATTTATACTTTAATACTAGGGCTTAACATGTTACAAAATGGACCAAAAGGTCTAACTACTTCTAACTAACTGCTTCCTTCCATGTGCATTGACCTTTGAAAATTCACTAATTGTCTTCCTTTCTTCTGCGTGCACTTCTCCTTAACTGAATTGTTGCATGGTTTACTCATGTGCGATTCCCAAAACTTACCCAAAATGTCCTGCTCCAACAGGCCCCCAACACTCACCTGTGGCTCATCCCGAGCCACAAAGTTCTGCTAGTGCACTTCCTTCAGTGTCACAATGAGTTTCTCAAATGTCTCCTTGGAGGTTGTAATATTTTCCCTTGCTTCTACTTCCCACGCCGATATCTCTTCTGGATCCCGCGTGGTGATAGGAGTCTGCAACTTCTCTTCCCTCTCTTGTACCACTTGGTTCACCTTGCCTTGTACTACTGTGATTTCTTCTGTTACCTTGAACGCTTCTTCTTGCAGTGGCTCTAAATTCTATGCTAGCATCTGTTGCTCAACCCTGATTTGATTTATCTCCTAGTTTACCTTCCTGTTCTCCACTAATGTAGCCATATTTTCCTTTGCTGATAGAGTATTCAATGTGTCTTTAATCTTTTGTTCCTTCTCTTGTGCATTATGTATCTTCTGATATAAGGCTTTTAGTTTTGTATTCTCCAGTAGCACAATCCATACTTGTGGGTTTTCTTCATAAGGATTCACAGATTCTTCATCCACGCTCTTTATGCTTTCTACTGTCGTCACAAATGTCTTCTCTCTCTGTTTTTTTTCTTCTAGTGGCGTACTCGGTGTTTGGCGTGCTTCCAAATCAATAATCTTCATGCAGAATCCCTGAATGGATTCATTGATCTTCGTGACTTGCTCTTCTAAAGGGGCATCTACCTCCATAAACACTTATTGAATATTACTATAGACCCCTTGTACCACATGTTTCAGCCTTTCTGTCCTTTGTGCCACCTCATCTCTCTCCTACATAAGTTTATCACATTCTTCCTATAGCACATCCTTATCTATAAATATCTTAGTCAACTCCATCGACGTTGACACCACATGCTATTGAATTTCCTGCATAACACTCGTTTGCAAACTATGTAATACATCTACGAGAAGCCGAGACAACAACAAGTCGATATGACTAAGTGCCTTTGCATGCTCTTGCAACTCTACCGTAGGGAACTCTAAATCTCTTGTTGCTATCTTCATCACCTTCCGCTCTCCCAATGCTGCAAATGGGTGGGATTCCATCGATTGCAAATTTGCTGTATTCTTCATATTCTCCATCTTCTCTTGTTTGCATGTTCTAACTGGTGAGATCCTAGTTGTCTCTAAAATTTGTCACAATGCGGGAATATGTGATTTCACGTCCAAGTGCATTTCTTCTTGCTTCTGTACCACTCACTCAAAAGGCTCATTAGTAACTTCCTTGACTTGATCCGCGGTATTTTTTAAGTCATCCTCCATTAATGCTTGGATGAAAATTTCGCTCACAAATTTCCTCTTCTCACGTTGTTGGACTGCTTTTCCATTGTCCGTGTCTTTCCTCTTCTCTCTTGGGTGCGGTATAGTCTTTTTCATGTCTCCTAGACCATTTCGTTATTTTCCCTGTCCTTCTTCTTCATCATCATCTCCTACTTCTTCTACTTCTGGGTTTTGTGTCTTTGGCTGCTCCATTTCTGTCAATGTGATCTTCCACTCAATGTCCCAATCTTCCATGATATGTCCCATTTCTTCTTTAGTCACCCTGTATCTCGTGATCAACCATTCTTGAGTTGGGTCCTTCTTTGCTTGAATGTACATATGATGGCATCCTTCCTTGAAGTGTGCAAATGCTTTGTATGCTTCTACCACCTGCGGTAATATGCGTGGTGTATCCTGCATGCATTATCGAATTACCTCCTTATAGATGTAAAAAACAATGTTTTTATCCAAGCGTCTGTCCTTGTGCGCGATATGCCACATGTTAGCATATCTTCCTGCCAAACATGGTTTGTTCATTGCTAATAGAAACTGTGTATCTTCCGGCTCCCTCCAAGCTACCAATGCTATCATTGTTAACAACCATGCATAATGGAGCTTTGTTCCCTTGTCTTGAGCTTCCTTACAATCTATCAAGAACTGGTTGACTAAGAATGTCAACAAGTTCATCTGTATGCCTTCTACACATTTTTCCACCGTTGTTATCGCACTTGATGGCACTTGGTCCCTGCGACACTTCATCAACAATTTGCAAGCTAACACTTGTGTTGCAAACCTTATGCAATCGTCATTGATACTTGCGATATCTAAGTCGCGTTCTGCTATATGCGTATCAAACTTCTCTTTCATCCTCTCAAACAAATATTTCTCATTCGACTTATCTGTAAATAGTGGTAATGGGTCCTCCCCTACAGTTGGAAACCATGCTATCCATGCAATCAACTTTATGTCAATTGACACTGGCCTATCCAACCATAGAAAGCCTCCATGGATGAAACTTAACGATGTCTTTGTTGGGTATGTGTTATATTCTTTGCACGACTAGTCGTAGTGTCTGCTACGTTGTGCTTGGCATGCAAGGGGGTTTGAGGCGGGGGGGGGGGGGGGGGGCNGGGGGGGGGGGGGGGGGGGGGGGGGGGGGGGGGGGGCACTAGGCCCACCCTTCGGGGGTTCAGGGGCAATGCCCTTGAGAATTGTTTTCCCCAAGAAACATGTCACCTTTTTTCCTCGTTTTTTGTGTCGCCTTGATTTTCATGTCCATTGTTGGGAGGTTTTTCGGCACATGGTTTTTTTACTAATCCAGGTCATTGGGTTAAGGTTTTGGATGTCGCTGGCTCCTATATATATATTGTATTGTAAACAATGTATGATATGTATGAATATAGAATATGTTGGTTTTCTCGCTTTGGGTTTCCAAGGGAAAAATATCTGTGTAATGTGTGTATTTTCCATTATATATTTTATGTTCTTTTATTGAAAATTAGTTTGCAGTAAATAATTGTACAAGGTTAAAATATACAATCTTGATGTAGGCATTCATATCGACACTCCTACTGAAGTGCGGGATGTCTAACAAGTTTAGAATCCCTGATTTTGCCAGCCCTACTACCCACGACTTTGGCTCCACCCTAATAAATGATGTCTCTAGGAAAATGAATGTCTTCAGGTATTTCCTTGGTGCTAACTCTGAGAACTTCTTCTCATCTAATAGGTCATGATTTGAAAACTTCAAACTCAATACTGTGCTTAACATATCTTCTTCAATTATTACACCTGGTGGGATTTATGGCTCCACGATGTCATACTTCACTTCCTTTTGCAACTTGATCGATTTCACTGTCATATTTCTAGGCGATATGTAATCCTTTGGAAAATTGGACGAACTCAGCTCTGGCACAAATTCTCTTGAGGTCTCTTCTTGTACTGGTGCTACTGGTGGTTTAGTGCGCTATTTATTTGTCCTTGATGTTGATGCCTCAACTGCCTTGGGTGACGCCATAGCTCTTTGGAACACACTTCTCTTGGATTTGTCTGCATTCAATCGACTCTCTACTTTCATTGCTCTCTATGAAAACTCAAATGACAATAACTTCTTTCCATCAAACCTTCAACTAATTTTATCGCACACTTCCAACTATTATCTTCTTCTTCGCACCCAAACCTGCTGTCCAATCCAAATGTACTCACATTCAATTCTTTCCATACTCTTTAATGAATTCAAATTATTCTTTGGATCACGGTCTAGATCTTGCTAGTTTGTCATGATCTTGTCCCCGCTTTCCATTTATGACTACACCTCTCCACTACTTCGCCGTCATGATAACTCTTTAATGATTGTCCTATAAAGTTTGATCTTTAATGCCTTCAATCATTATCTATGCAGATCTCCAACCTTGCCTTGTTTCTTCGTACTCTCTTTCACCTTTTTGCGCAGTTCACCTTTCTCTTTCTTTCTGCGACATTTTCTTGTTCGTATTTTCCTACTTCTTTGAGCAATGTCTGATTACCTTTACAACTTCGTCTTCTTTTCTTCTATTCCTTCTCTCTTTGTTTTTCTTTTTATTTCTATAATACACTATAATACAAGTACTATGGTACACATTTTGCGTAGCTTAGGCTAGTGCGCGAAAGCTCGACTGTCCCTATATAGTTTCAGCCGACTAATGTTAACCAGTCCTTCCAAAATTTCTCCATTCAATTTCTCGAATTGTACAACACCTGCCTCTATCATGAACCTTATCACATATGGGCCCAACCAGTGCATCTAGAACTTCTCAGGGTGCCACAAAAACTTGTTTTCATAGAGTAACACTAATTCTCTTGTCTGAAACTTCTTCTGCTTAATGTGTCTGTCATGCCATGATTTCTCATGTGCTTTTTGAACCCACTGATGAAAAACTGCGACAAATCAGTCTTCTTCCAGTTCCACTAGCTCTGATAATCTCTTCTCCACTGTGTCAGAATCTGTAAGCTATGTCAGCTCAGAAATGCGCAGACTCATTACAATAAATTCCATAGGCATAACTACTTCTTGGCCATACACTAGTCCAAATGGTGTATGTTTTTTCAATTTCTTACTTGTAGTCCTGTATGCCCATAACATTGCTGAAGTCCTCAAGTCCCAGTCATCTTGGCCTACATTGCATACCTTCGCCAATGCATGTTCCATGATCTTATTGAATGCTTCTACGGTCCGATTTTCCTCAGGATGATACAGTGTGCTCTTCTAATGATGAATTTGGAATTTCTCTATCAAAGCATCAATTTTCTTATTCATAAAATGAGTTCCCTGATCATTCATAAGTATTCTTGTACATCCAAACCTTGTTACCACATTTTCAAACAAAAATCATGCAACTGTCTATGTGTTGCATTCTCTTACTAGCTCTGCTTCAAACCATATGGCCAAGTAGTCTAGTGCAGTAATGATCTATCTAGCCCCTAACCTATTTTTTGGTTGATTAATTGGTCCCAAAAAGTCCACTGCCCATTTATCAAAAGCCTGTAATTTCACTTGTAGTACTAACAACATCTTATCTCTCCTGGAAGGCTTCCCAAGTCTCTGACAGACATCACAAGTCTGACAAAATTCCTTAGCATCTTTATGCAGGGTAGGCCACCATAATCCCCTGTGTAAAATCTTCTGAGTTGTTTCCTTCCCTACATAATGGCCTCCTGTGACTCCTCCATGTGCCTATGATAATACCGCATGTATTTCATGCTCTAATATGTAGTGTCACAGAATACCTTCCGTGCCTAACATGTACAAATTCCCAGATATCAGTTGATAGTCTGTGACCTTCACTACTAACTGCTTCTTCTACGCAACTATAAAATCAGGTGGGGCTACTCATGTACTCAAGAACTGGACTATGTATGAAAAATAGTCATCAACCATCTGAACTGCAAATAAGTGTATGTCTGGTAGACTATTATCCAAGTTTCCTGCATCTTCTCCTAATAGTATGCATGATAAATGATCATGTATTGAATCAAAATTTCCTTGGTTTCGCAATCACCTCGAGGTGATATTCCTAAAACAATAATAGTCACTTGCATATTCTCCCCCCCAACACTGGCTTGTTAACTAGGTATCTCAACACATGATGGTCTGTATACATATTATAGTGTGATCCCAGAAGGTAATTTCTAAACTTTTGTAGTGCATATACCATTGCTAACCCTTCACATTCTGTAGTAGTATAGTTCTATTATGTAGAGGACAAATTCTCGCTTGCAAATGCAATAGGGTGATATAACTCTCCTTTTCTTGGTTGGGCCAAAACTGCACCTAGTGCTATAGAGGATTCATCAACATGTACATAAAAATCCTTCTTCCAATCTTAAAATACTATAATTAACGCAGTGACCAAATTCAATTTCAAGATGTCCAAACTCTGCTGACATTCCTCATTCCACTGAAACTTAAATTCCTTCTTCAAAAACTTCTCCTATGAGGTTGTGATATGAACATATCCCCTGATAAACTTTCTATAGTATCCTGTATGACCTAATGTTACTCTCAACTATCAAATTGAAGTGGGTGGTTGCAAATCAACAATCACATCTATCTTTGCATAATCAACTAACAATCCTTGTTTACATACCACATGACCCAACAAGATTCCAAAAGGTGCACATAAAATACATTTCTTCAAATTCAACGAGATCTGGAATTGACTACACCTATCCAACATTAAGTGCAACGTTTCAACATGGTCTTTCAATAAAATAAGTATTGTCTAATCATCTAAGTATACTTCTAAGAACTTATGAATAAACTCTTTGAAAGCTGCTACAACTACTCTGGAAAATATTGCTCATGCATTCTTCAACCCAAAAGGCATGATTGTGTATTGGTATCAACCCCATTCTATCGCAAAGTTGTCTTATGTCAATTCTCCTGCGAAATATTGATCTAGTGGTAACCTGAAAACCCATCGGTGAATGACTATGCTTCCTGGACTCCTACATTCTCCAAAAATTTATCTATGAACGATGTAGGGAACAAATCATGTAGACAAGCATCATTCAATTTCCTCAAATATACACATATTTAGATTCCCCTTGTGTTCTTGTCCTGGACTACCATCGGGCTGATCCATTCTGATTATTCGACATGTTCTATAATTCCTCCTTCTAGCATCCTGTCTATCTCTTCTTTTACCTTCTTCTTATATACGAGTTCATTTTGTAGGGTCTCTATCTCATGGTCTTGGCATCTGAATTTAATGGAATCTTCATTTCTCCTAACTCCCCAACAATCCCTTTCATCTCTGAAAGTAGTCGAAAACAAGTACCTATACTCGCACAATAAGTCAACAATCTTCTCAAATTTTTCCTCAGCCCAATAGTTTCCTATGTTCCCAAACTTGGGCTTATCTTGTGTTCCAATGTTCACTTTACATGTTTTCAATGGATTTGCATACACAACAGATTCAAGTTCTGGTCCCTCTACTACACTCTCTCCTTCAGTTTATGGTATTTGTAAATTTCTGGGGTCTTCATCCTCTTGGTTTTCTTCAACAACATTATAACAATCCAAAACATCCTCAATTGTCACAGAGAATCTAGGTGCACTATACAAGGGTACAAATCCTACCAAGTAATATGATGCAAAAATCTTGTTCTTCATAACCTGCAAGGCTGAATCAATTAGAGGATCATCATTTTCAAAACTGAAACTTACCTTAAAATTTTGGTTCAATTCTTCCCAATCTCCTGTTCCTATGCACACTTCTAGTTCTATGTACCAGTTCTTCGGGATCACATTCATAGTGTGTACAAACAAATGTGTCCATTCTTGCTTAGGTACCGATCTCAATGTCACTGTGCACCATGCAACATGCTCTATTGGCTGACTCAAACCAGTGTACTTTTGCATAGTATATCCATTCTCCTCCTAAACCCGACTTGTAATAACTTTCTCCACTGCTTCTAATTTCTTATTCCATCCTTATCCACAACCCACCATCTTTTTGGAGTCACTTTCAACGCGACATATAAGGCTAACAATCTCTATTGATTTGGTATTTTCAATTAAAATAATTTTATAAAATAAGATACATAAGTTAGTCCACCATACCTCAGAGGTTCACATACCTCAATTCCAATCCATCACAACGCGCGGGTAATCCAAGAACATTTCCTTGTAGACACTTCATGCAATCTCTGTTTCCATTTCTCCAAATCTTTTTCTGAGTTTGATGCACATGAGATGATACTCCTCCAACTAAGTACACCATCAACTATATGATTTGCATAGTTGTCCATTCACGTGGTCATATTATAAATATTATCAAGCCCTTTTCCCTTTACTGGCTGTACATACCTTCTTCCTTTAGTAAGATCCAATGTCACAATAGCCTTCAAGTTTTCCACTTCAAATATCATATGTCTCTTCTTCAGGTCAGTGATAGTTTGGTTATTAAAGGCCCAATCAAGTTCAAGTAGTGTTGGATAGGGGGTACTACCATCTACTATCTTGATCACTTTGAAATTTGTTATGTTGCACACTCCATCAATACTAAGACTTAGCCCCGTCAACCTTCCAATTGGAACAATCTTATGCCGATTTGTAAACCTCAACTGAATGGGCGACCATATCAACTACGACTTACCCATAATTTCCCAAGTCTTCTTCAAAATTACATTCACATCTAAACCTAGATCCAAAATAATATTTTCCATGTCGTAATATCCTATCTATGCATTGAGTGAGAATTCCCTGTTAGTTATTTTCTTGTGGTGCACCTGGTTAACTACTCGATGTGCAATAAGTATCTCTCTTTTTTGGGCATAATGGTTGATCATTCCATGCAACATCCTGAAAGCATATCCATCCTTCATTAATTCTAAACGACTTCTTAAGAAATATTTCTAAGTGCTTACCTTTTCAACTTGACTTTCTGAATGGTCATAGACTAGAGGCACATCATATATCAATGACCTGTCATACAAAGGTGGTGTGGTTGAAGTTGATGCTATCCATTCTTCTCCTATCACTTCTTTTCTTGCTTGCTTGTAGGTCTCTTTCTCTTTTCCAGGATTGAACAAGGGAGAAGGCTCAACTGCTTTCTTGACCCGCAGGTGTATCATATTCCCTTGGCCCATCGCATAAGCTTCGATTCTAGCTCCTCCGTGCGTAACCACTACTATTTTCGATTGATTGCCATGCTCTTTTGCCACTATCATCTGTACATTTTTTTTTCTATTCTCTTGCCACTTCACAATTAACTATGGAAATCCTCCGTTGTATGGTCTAGCTGTCTGCAATACATGCACATCATGTAGGAATTCGAATAGTCTCACACCAAATGTCCAGGATGATTACATTTATAACATATAATTGGTCCTCTCCCTCTACCGAATCCTCCTCTTCTGCGACCTTTGAATGCTCCTCTTCCTCCTTGATTATAACCTCTTGGATTATTATACTATGGAGATCCCCCTTCTGGTTCTTCTCCTTGGACTCTATATGTGTCTGTGGTGCGCTCTCTCATCATATCAAATGCACGAAAATCCTTCTCGTCATGTCCTACTGACTTACAAAAATTGCAAAACATGTTTCTCATAATGCTCTGATATTTCTGCATCAAGGGACAAGTACTAGGGTGTTGACCCATCATCTTGCAAATCTCACACCAAACCCCTAATGGATTTAGAGCTCCTGTATTCAAATACTACTGAAAAGCTAGACATTCATTCTTGTGGTGACCTTTTGTTCTGCATGTAGTGCACCATACTTCTTCGCGATTTTCGTTTCCTTTCATAAGTTCCTACAATTGAATAACTACCACTACTAACTGCAATTGAACTTGAACCATACCTATGCCATTTTCTCCTACAGAGGATGCTTCCAATTTCATAGAAATTTCTAAGGCTTCTGACCGTGACGCAATCTTCTGCTGCGTGAAAGGGAAACATATATGCAGAAACAATCCTACAATAAACCACTCTCTATGTTGTTCATCTAGAATCTGGAATGTCAACCGATCCTTTAATACCTTGAATCTTTGATTATAATCCCACACTGATTCATTCACTATCTCCTTGATATCTTTTAGCTTTGTAATGAACTACGACTTAGAATTAGGCTTATGAAATTTTTCAATAATGCTTGCATTACTTCTACCAATGTTATGACTTGTCCCACAACTATAGTATTATGATACTTCATATACCATAGTAATGCACGGTCTCTGAATGTCATTTACAACTGCACAATATTCGCATCATTGTCCTAGACATTATTCGCAGTCCATATTGTCTCACAAATGAACAAATGTTGTTCTTGATCTTCTGGACCTTCCTCGTGGAAGACATGCATTATTAACATGGGATCTAATCCCGCCATTGTATTCTTCGCGTTATTCCTCCTTGGTGATACTATTTGAAGCTAAGTTACTGTACTACTTCCACTTCTCTGACTATTATCCTTAATTCCCTTACTAACTACAATCAACAAAGTTTCTTCAGATCTTGGATTTGCACAAGGGGTCATTGGTTCACCGCAAAGTCTGGAATTAGTGAGATCTTCTTCTATTGGAATGAGTTGATGGTATCTTCCTTTTGTGTAGATTATGATCTGGAGTATTACGCCAGTGTCTCTTTCTTCCAACTCAATGTGTTGCTCTCCTCTTTCAACCACAATCCTCTTTCTACTATACCGAAATCTCTTTCCACTGCACAATACCCCAATCTCTTCTTTTATCACACCTTCTTCCTCTCTCAACATCATCAACTCATCCGTTCCTCATTCTTCCCTACGACACTCAGACCATTCCCTGGTTATCCCCCAGTCCCCGCTTTGTGTGAAGGCGTTTAGCACCTAAGGAAATCAAATTCCATCTTCATGAATCCCTCATAACACAAAAAAATCTTATTCCAAGTAGATAGCGACTTCAAGTATCTCTCGTGCGGACCCTTAAAGAATTCCCTCTCAGAAATACTATACGACTGAGTACAATCTATGGCAAATTCAGTAATGTAACCTCCCAGGATACTATCCAACTAGAAATATATTGAGCATGATACTCTATTACTCATAGTATTGACTTGCTGAATTGACTCAGGGGTCCAGTTTCTTGAAAAAAAGTGAGAAATCTCTCGATCTTTTCAACTAATCTCTGTATCCACCCTGCTAAAATATTCGAGAAATCAACAAAGAAAATTTCATGCAAATCTATAAACACATAACTTTGTAGCCATTTCTCCGTGCTAATTCGTGGATTCTGATTTTGATCTACACTAAACTCGATCTCCTTCATGTCCAACCATTTTCCAATCTCCACCTTAGTCGATCTCCACATCCCCCTAAATTGCAGATCCCGGTCCCATCAACATAACCATTTGTTGGCGTGTAGTGGGAAGACTCGGGGTTCAACATTAAATCACCAACAAAACCCTAAAGATATTGGCCCTTTTGGCATCACCCACAAGAAAATGAAGTCTCACCCGACATACGTCCTATGGGGACTACAGGAACCACATTTTCACAGTCACGGAGGACTGAGAGACATTCATCATATTTGTCATACTTAAAACTCATTCATTATACCAAACATCCTGTGCGCATAATCATCAAAGCATCTAACATATTCATAATAGTCATTCTCACATTATATGTGCATCATAACCAGAATATAAAAGAAACACATCACAATATAGCATGCATCAAGACACAAAGATTTAATGTGGTTCATCCCAAATTGGGCTACGTCCACAACGACATGTTTCTTATATAATCATTCAACATCATCTTACAAAAGGTGCGCATTGCGCTAATACAAGATATCTCAGTTATACCACAAAATTCCCTTGTTGTTCACTCATACAGTGCACACTTAGATCATTTTGCTTCACTCCTCACACATACCAACTAGTCTTTCTAAACTCACAAACTCATGAAATCCCTCTTCGATTAAATCCCAAAGCTCAACCAATGACTCATGACTACCTCTACCCAAAAA
>WSFP011527098.1:0-12219 GCA_009831015.1 Picea engelmannii | reverse complement strand
CTTTTGACCCGTCCCAAATAAATCAGTGATCATAAAAGAAGAAATCATATTCTCAAAAAGTTATTATGATTAAAATAATTTCAATAGATAAATTAGTGGCAAGGATATGTGGTCCACATAAATGTGGTGGGCATGCAAGGATTCGTTGGGCCAACTAAAAAGAGATTGAAACATGATATCATTTTTGAAACATGATATCACTTTGTCTTAGTTTCTTTTGCTTATTTTGGTATGCTATTGTTGTCCTCCATTTGACTCTTTGGCATGATGAGCATAAGTGGTCTCTTCAAATAAGACAAAGAGGTTTCAAAATTCCTTCTTTTTATTTTCAAGTGGGAACCTTTGTCATTTGACTATGCATGTGTGTCAAGAATATTCATATATATATTTTAAAATATATATATATATATTTATATTTATATATAAAAGTAACGAAAATTAAGTTGTTTATATTAAAAAATGAAGTGTATAAAGTTGTGATATGAGAATAGTGATGGTTGAACGTTCTAATTTTATTATCGTTTTTATCTGTGCATTTGTCATATCATGAACCTACTATGTGGCAACTTTCTCATGTGTAAGTCTAGTCAAAGTTTCGTTTGTTCACATGAAATTCATTGGTGACCAATCCAAAGTTCACATAAAACTTGTATACCTTCTAACTTCTTAATACATTTGACATAGTTATCCCCTTCATTGAGGGTAGTAATGGTCGAACAAATGATCATAGTTCCACCAACTTACTTCACCACTACTACACTCATCATACAATCAACCTACAATATGGTTATCTTGTGAGAAAGTGTCATCCAACTTCTACATATCATGTGGAACTCATTTGTACCAATCAAAATTCCACTAAAGAAATATAATTGTTTGTCATATGTCTCTTCATAGATATATGTATGTTACATTCTCAAAACATTTAACAATATTTATTATTTGGGTGATTAATTAATTTTTTAAGTATATTTTGAATCATAAATTAAATATATTAAATAAATATTTTAATTTAAATTCATTTAAACCTATATTTTGTGTGTAGTTTAACGTTGTTAAACTTTTTTTAAAGGTAGCAAAACATATCATAACTCAGATGTTAATCAGTAGTGAGGATAGTCATCACTATCTACTATCTACAAATGTGGGTTAACTCATTATCATTACTCAAGGAAAACCATACCACCTAAATGACATGTTGGTGATTGTAAGGGGGCAGACTTCCATTCCTACAAGCTTCCTTTAGGTCTTGGGTCATTAACTTGTTTCCTTACATCTAAGGAAGACAAGCTCTTAGCCAATCAAAAACAGTTTTAGGTCTTACTCCAGGACCAAAAGGCAATTTCAACCTAGATAGTATATGCAAGAAAACTAGTTTTCCTTGTGGTCATCGCTAAGGCTACCTACAATAGGATCATGTGCTTTTTAGTAGTATCCAATCTTAATCCCATATAATAAGATCATATGTTTTTTAGTAGCATCCAATATTAATCCTATACATGAGACCATATACTATGTTAGGGTCCTAACCTCCCTAACCCTTCAAGTAGATAGAATAATATGTTTTCTATATAATAAAGGTCGGCATTAGTAAATAAGGCCTCTGTAAACATGTGAACATGTCTAATGTAAGAAGACTTAATAGAAGGTTTCGCTTCTAGAAATATCTTCTCTGGAATGTTCTCTAGAAGATTGAAATAATATAAATATAAGTAGAAAGCATGGAAGAGTTTGGTCTTAAGAATCATTTTGTATTTGAGCTTTTCTCTGCTCAAGGTTTCCCCCTCGAAGAGGCAAGTGAACTTGGCTATCATTGTAATAAAGGTATCATTTCTGGAATCAATTGTGTCATTGTGCTCTATATTTTGATCTTTTTGTTGATAATTGTTATAACAATTGTGTTTCTGCTCTACATAATACATCTAGTATCTTACAAGAGGTATCATAGCACTTTCCTCTGTAGAATTTTAGACAAAAAAAAAATCCAGGCTAGAGACAAGCATTGTCAACATCTTTAAAGCACAATGATATGTCATTTAGCAGGTAAAATTGTGGTTGGGAGGACTACACTATAATGCCCCTAAGTTGAACCCCAGTTGAAATGTAATTATAAGTATGTGTATAGGTTGGTGAGCCAAGAACCTCTTTGGCCAAAGAGCTTGTTTTGTATTGTGTATTTTCACTTGTAAATTAATGAAAGAAAACATGGTTGCATGCATACCATCATGACAAGAAGAGTAAAGGGGATAAACTCCACTAGAATGGGAAAAGGGGGCTAAGAGTCTAGAAAAGGGGCTAAGCTAAGGGGGATTAAGCCAAAAAGGAATATTTGATCAATATTCCTAAAGTTAAAGTCTAAAGTAGGGGATAATGCATTTTTGTTAGGTAGCTAGAGAGGTAGTGGGGGGGCCAGAGGGCCCATAGTGATAATAATAGAGGTAATTCAATGTAAGTGGACTAGGTCCACTATATTATTAAACAAGTGCAGCAAGTTGCGATACACTGCCTCCGAAGATAATAAAAGAAATTTTACTTAAATCTATGTAAACTTACCAAGTTTCCTTTGCCTTTGAGGTTTCCCATTAGCGAGTGCTTTAGCTCGTTTCTATAATTAAAATATGTCATTTAAAAAAAACCTAAATTTATTCATAACTACACATTTGGAAAAATAAGAAAAAAAAAAAAAAAGAGTCTTATTTCATAGGTCTTGGTTTATATAGAATTGATGGGTAAAGTGTCTCCATTCAATGTGTTTTTGGAGTTGTGAAAGACTAATTCAATATGAACATATGTATGGTTTTTATTTTATATTTGTTATAAAATTATTTTATCAATAGAGTTGTACCTTATAAGAAAGTGACACTTATATATAATCATGTCAACATTAATTTCAAACCTAGAATGAAGTGAAAGCTGCAATAACACTATCAATTTATTGACCAATGAGGGGTCATAAAAATACTAATTTTGTTATATTGAAAAATGATTTTTTTTATTTGTTATGTTCAACATTAAAATTTATACACATTTTTTAAATCAACATAAAATTAATATGAAAGTCAATGCTAACTCATTGCTATATACTACCTCTGTGCCTCCGGCAATATAATAAGGCCGACTATGGTAGTTAGATATAATAAATGTAAGAGGACTTCTTAGAAGGTTCTGCTTCTAGAAGATTCCTCCTCTAGAATGTTCTTAGGTGGTTGGTAACACTATATAAAAGGGTTCAAGCAATGTAATGCCATATGAAGAGAAGTATTGTATTTGGAGCGTGTAGCTCAATAGGAGGATGCTCTCTCAAAGAGGCAAGTGAACAGGAGAGGATCCCTTCCATAATAGGATCCATTGTATGGTGTTGCTCTACCTCAAGGGTTTTCTTATAATAAAAATGTGTTTCTTCTATATTTTTGTCCGAATACTTGTGGTGTTTCTGTATGTAAGTATTTGGTTCTTAACAATTGGTATCAGAGAACTTTCCTTGGCCAAAGAAGGGAAGATTTTTCTGGTTCTTTTTGTAGATTTTTTAAGGGAAAAAAGGGGTAACCGCACTTCAAGTTCAGATCTGAAACTTTCTGAGTTGAATTTGGTACAAAAAATTGGATATTTGAATTCTTCTCAGAAAAATACCCAATTTCAAAAAAACAATTGGATGAAACAAAGATCAAGAAATAAAGTTATGAGCATTTTAAATTCGACCATTTTTCAAGATTTTTCCAGAAAAAGCCGCGCAATTTGCACAATAAGTTATTTTTAAACCCTGGTTTTTTGTTGAACATTCCTTCCAAGAAAGATGTATTTCACAAGAAAATATGATGGTATTAGTATTGAAGAATTTGTAAATTTTGTAAAATCAAAGAATCCAATAACTTGAAGAATAAGACTATCCACTAGCTTAATGGATTATGCTGAGATATAGTGGCAATCATTGGACTCTACCAAGATGATTGCACTTTCCGATGCAACATTTGAAATTATATTTATAGACAAGTGGTCTAAAGCCAAGAGTAAGGATAAAGAAAGAACCACAAGTTTATTTTCATGTGGCAACTCTATATTACAGGTTTCAGGATGTATTCAGAAAGAAAATATCATTGTTTATATGAACCCAAGTTGCATGCATAATTTTATCAATGTTCAGTTGGTTAATAGATTGCAAGTTCCTGCAAAGAATATTCAAAGCACACAGGTTGAAGGTGAAAACATTCAAATTTTTAAATATTTGAAGCTCACTATGGATACATATGTGGTGTTTTATGATTTTCATGCTATAGATATGGTTGATGTGGATATTGTTTTGGGATATCCTTGGATGGACTCAGTTGGTACAATTAATATTAATGTGCAAAAGAAGTTTCTAAAGCTTCAGTACCAAAAAAAAAATTGCATTGTAGGATGTGTCTCTCAGTAAGAAAGAAGGGCCTATGGGGGAAAGAAAAGAAGTTACTCCAGAGTCTGAAGCTAAATCAAAGGCGGAATCTGCATAAGGAGTTGAAGTTAAGTCACAAGAATGCCACAATAAAGAAGCTAAAGAGGTCATTGACTCAAAGGCACAAAGGGTTGTAGATTTGAAGAAAAAGGAACCAATTCCTACAGTTGTTGTATATCTCCATCCACGTCATATCGAGAAGCAACAGTCGTCAAGACAGGGGCGTGAGAATCAACACACTTATGCACCATTAGGGAACCAGGAAGGAAACCAATTCGGAGGTGCATGGAGGCCTACCAGCATTACAAGAAAACATCAGGCTAAAGACCCAATCCCATGGAAACACCAACACGATGCGGAGCAAGATCAGGGTGGAAAGGCAACAGTTGGACATGTTCATCTTCCATTAGGATGGATGGATGGTCGTACTTGGTACCAGTTGGCTACATTGGTTAGCTGGTCATATTGTATGGTTTCTTCTCATGTTTCAAGGATGAAACATGTGAAAGGGGATGGAATGCAATATATCTAGGGAAGTAATATGGGGTACCTAGAGAGGTACCCAATAGGAATGTGGTTATGTATTATTAGTGGAAGTCATTAAATGTAAGGTGGACTAGGTCCTCTATATTAAATAATATCCACTATGGTAGTTAGATATAATAAATGTGAGAAGGATTTCTAGAAGGTTCCTAGGAGATAGAGAGTGTTATATAAAGACGTGAAAGCAATGTATTGGAGCATAGTGAAGAATAATGTTATTGTACAAACAAGGCTTGCTTGAGGAGTGTTATCCTTCCATAAGGATTAATATATGGTGTTACCCTACCTCAAGGTTTCTTGTGTTCAATATTTGGTGAATGGTTTGGATTATTCTTGTTGAGATTATTGGTTATTTACGAAGTATATTTGCATATCTATGCAGGTCTAAAGTAGGGGATAATGCATTTTTGTTAGGTAGATAAAGAGGTAGTGGACGGCCTGGAGGGACCATAGTGATAATAATAGAGGTCATCCAATGTAAGGTGGACTAGGTCCACTATAGTCTTAAATAAGGCCCACTATGTAGTTAGATATAATAAGTGTAAGACGACTTCTTAGAAGGTTATGTTTCTAGAATATTCCTCATCTAGAATGTTCTTAGGTGGTTGGTAGCACTATATAAAGGGGTTCAAGCAATGTAATGACATATGAAGAGAATTATTGTATTTGGAGCATGTAGCTCAATAGGAAGATGCCTCCTCGAAGAGGCAAGTGAACATGAGAGAATCCCTTCCATAATAGGATCCATTATATCATGTTGCCCTACCTCAAGGGCTTTCTTATAATAAAAATGTGGTTCTTCTATATTGTTCTCTTAATGTTTGTGGTGTTTATGTATGCAAGTATTTGGTTATTAACAATTTTATCTTAAGTCCTTATGAGGAAATGTATCACCATGTGAGGGAACCATGTGTGGCCCATGCAGTGACCAACATGACAAGTATCAAGTTGGGAACATGCACATAAGTTTTGGGAACTTTAGCTTATTCATCCACCATTCGATCATGATTCACCACCTCACCTCGTTGTTGTCATCGGGACTTTCATGCTTCCATTATCGTACATGTACCTGTACCAGGGATAGCAGAGGATTCGGTTGAAGAGTGTCGAAAGAGAATTGTTAAGTGGAAGAGGCAGGTTGTCAGGCTCATGTGCATTCTCTCAGGGTGAGAGAATTGCAAAGAATTGGATTCCCAGAGATGCCAAGTGGTTGTCACATAACTCTGATTATTCTTGTTGGGCTTGTTGCTAAAGCCTGGAGGAAGTGGGAAGCCATAGGGGGCACACTTCCCGGGTGGGACAAGCATGTGGGAAAAGTAGAGTATATGGAACTTGGCACCTGTATTGAGAACTCTAATTATTCTTGTCCAACTTGTTGTTGAATCCTGGAGGAAGTGGGCATCCATAGGGGGCACACTTCTCGGGTGGGACAAGCATGTGGGAAAAGTAGAGTATGTGGAACTTGGCACCTGTATTGAGATATTGTTGTTGCTGAGAGACCTTCAGGGATAGATTTTCCTTGCCCTAGTGGAGTTCAAACCAACTCGGGGGTGACTTGTTCTCATTTTTTGGGGAACAGGGTCTAAGGTTGGGAAGAAAGTTAGAGGTTTGCATGCAGTTGGTGTTTATTTCATGAGATAAGTGTCTATCATGTGCTTGCTTTGATTATTGTGTGTGTAATTATGAATTTTCTATTATGGAGTCTCTGTTATTAATTCTATGTATGAATTGTTGTTGTTGTGTGTTGTTTTTATTCCGCATAACTCTGTAGAAATCTTGTGTTGAGTATTAGTGTGCAAAATACTATGAATTCTGGTCATAATTGTTATTCGTAATA
The DNA here is from genome assembly GCA_009831015.1 of Picea engelmannii. NCBI lineage: Eukaryota > Viridiplantae > Streptophyta > Pinopsida > Pinales > Pinaceae > Picea > Picea engelmannii. The sequence goes on along the minus strand of WSFP011527098.1, from coordinate 5,410 downwards.
TCGTTTAAGTAATATTCACTATAAAAATTGTATAGATCTTGTAAACACGTAATTATGGCATGGGTTCCATAATTATGATTACCCTGAGCGTATTGGCGATGAGACTGGTTCAACGATGGAGTTTGTAGTTGTAGTATTTTGAAAATGTTTATCAATGAGTTTTTTTATATCTTTGACCGTCTATGTAGAATTAATAAGTGTACATATGATAAGTGTGGTAATTACCCATCTTGTTACAAGCAAAGTTAAGAGAGTAAAAACTCGGTGTTTTGGGTTGGAAAGTCCTTGAATAGTGACAGACTGCGCATTGAATGCAAATTCTCATCCTTACATTGTGTTGAGAAAATATTAACAGTTTGGGGCGGGTTTTACAACCTCTAGATGGTCCTAAGAGTCTTAGGAAAGCCTCATAGAAAAACTCAAAGCATTAAATACTAGATACAAACTAATTTAAGGATGTCGGAGTAGCATTGGATATGGGACTCTGATGAAAAGACTCTAAGAGAACCTTCTCCATCGTAGGATATATCGGTATGATGTCGCCCACCCAATATGCAGAAGATAGTTGTCCTAACCTAGAAGGTCATGCTAGGAATCGATGATGACGTGTATCCCACGTCAGTTCACGTGGAGGGTGGATACGGTGTCATATGGCATGATGTAATGGTCTTTAGGAAAATGAAAGGTGACATGGTCTGAGTGTCATGTGTCCAAGCCGGGAGACAACGTTGGGTAGGTCCACATGTGTAACGTGTAAGCAATGGGCTTAGGAGCATGGTTGGTTCACAGAGATGGGAAGGTGAGATGAATGAGTTTGCGAGTCCACTAACCCACAAACCCGATAGGATCACAAAATAATCTAAGTATTGAAACTTTTTTTATGGGCTTATGAAGGGGAGGTACATAATTCTACATCCACAAGTCCACGTAGATAGAAAAGGGGATAAGTGTGGATACTTTTCGAATGAACTTATCAAAGGAAGAATTATGCATTTGTGAGACTGTAAGTCTCTGAGTCCGTGAGATGGAAAAATGGTTAAGTGTAGAGACTTCTTAGACAGACTTAAGAAGGGGAGACACAAACCATGTGTCCGCGAGTCCGCAAATCTGTAAGTCCACGAATGAAAAAGAAGCTATGTGTTGGTGGCAGGTTCGTGAAAGGTACAAATATAAACCACGATTCCACTAGATCGCCACCCGTGAGTTCGTGAATTCAGTAATTTTGTTAAAAGAAGAAAAAATTTTGATACCCCAGCCCTTAGAGGGTACTTAGGGGGTTAGGTATGTTACAAAGTGGTATCAGAGAAGGCTACAACACTAGGCCTGGATGGGCCAGAGATTAGTTCTAGGACTGGTATATCAAGATCTAGATGAGTTTGTTGAAAATTGTTTCTACCTTTAAAGGATTTTTTATTATCTGCATTAACTTCCCAACGAGAAATGTCCCCAAGGTATATAGAAGTCGGTGAGGGAGTGCAATGTTAAGGCACTCCGTAAGTGAAAATTCATTGGTTCAAAACCCCTAAGGACACCTCAAATCCATCCATGTTAAGGGTTGGTGTGGTCCAGGACAGGTGCGATCCCTGGGTGATTTTGACAGCTTAGATTCCCCTGGGTTGTGGCATCTCAATCATAGGCTAGTCCCGCAGGTTAGGGATAGTATAGCCAACAAAAAAAAAACTGCACGAGGAGAAGAACTCCATATTGAAATTATACCTTTGAAACCTTGGCTAAATTACAGCAAGGGGAAATTATGGTGTCCCTCTATCAAATTGATGACTACTCTTACGAGAGTAGGAATATATTGATAGGATTATTATTGGTAAAACATGAATGTACATGGCAGTGGTGGCAGAGATTATGTTATGAAACTGCCTGAATTTAGACAAGGGATATGAGTTGGGTTTTTTTTTAAGTATAGTAATGTATATCTGTGAGGACAAGAAAAGTATCTTGTAATTAAGATGGATGATTATATAAGGGTCAAGACCCTTACGGAAAATTCCTTGTGCTTAAAGGAATTTGGTATGGATCGATAGAATCCGTGGAAGTAATATTTACTGCTTTAATAAAATATTAAACCCTCTATATATGTATAATTCCTCATGATCAGAGGACTGATGGAGAATGTGTAAGGTCAGTTTATTTGACCTATAGTGGATTAATATTGTTGTTGGAGAATAACCCAATTGAGAAATTGAAAAGGAGTCCTTTGGATTGTTGTTAGACCTCCTGGGAGAGGTAAAGATATATGAACATGTGAGCAAGTTTATGATGCTCACAACTATAATAAGAGAAATTATATACCTATTAATCTAAGGACATGTATGTGCAAGCGAATACAAATGACGAAAAATTGGAATACATATGCCCTGTAAGCATGGGTAAAACCCTTGGGGCATGAGGATATGTCGGAATGCATATCGCAAAGATTGAGAATGTGTATATCATGCATATAGGCTTATTATAGTATGTTATTGGATGTAAAAATATGGTGATGTCATGAATCATATGGTTAATGATGATCTGAGTATTTTGTTAAAATAAAAACTTGGGGAAGTAGGAAATTCCTCAAAAAGAGCTAAGATGAAATGCTAAGAAAGCAAAGATCAAAAGTGACCCTTTTGTCAGCTGCTATCTTGTAATGAGGACAGTATAATTATGATTTTATGGATGAGATTGGTTGTATAAGTGACTGTAAAGTTTCATCAAAACTAGATAATATTAAATCGATATGAATGAATGAGGTAAAAAGGTACAAGTGATGCACCTGCATATATGTAAATATACATATACATGCTTAAAAGTATGATATGAATGCATGAATAAGTGAAACACGAGGCAAGATTTGTACTTGCTAGATTTAAATAACGCCATGGATGCATGGCTAACCCTATGTTGGAAGGGTTTGATTTATCTTGATCAAATAATCGCTTGAGGGGGATGTGTTCCTTTCCTCGGGAAAGGTTTGTATAAATTGATGAGAGAGCAAAGGAGCAGGGAGGCCTTGTTGTCATGATAAAAGGCAACATGGTTATGCCTTTGAGGATTGCATGAGAGCGATTGTGAATAATCATGAGTTAAAATAATTGGTAAAGAAAATATGCAAGTGTTCCCAAGGTAGACCCACAAAACGCTACTACATGTGGTTAAATGTATGAAATAATAGTTTGAAAGCAATTTGATAACCTAAAGATACATGTTTGAACATGTGAACTTGAAATGCATAATGAAAATGCAAGATTATATTCCTTATGGAATATTGGATAGAACTCTAACATAATGAAGATGAGGCTAACTCAAGAATTGAGGTCATGACAGACCATTTGGATATGCAACAAGAGAGGTGCATGTTGAAGAGGTCATTGTGGAGGAACTATGTAAAGAACTCTACCAGGAGAATAGAGCTATAACCTGAATGATTGTTGAGAATTGAGCAACGGGTTGCATAACCTAATTATATAAGAACCATGGATTCCATTTTAAAATATCATGCATGTGTACCAAGACCTACAGACAAATGAGGACCAATCTGATCTCTGGTTGGGAAATGTGCGGAATGCACAAGTTCATGATTCATTATGAACAATAAACTTGTTGATGTAGCATGTTGAATTGTCCAAGAAGGTCAAGGTGAACATGACTAAGACCACTCAAGAGATAGAACAAGAAGATCCCATGAGGGATAAATTGTAAAAGAAAAGAAGGAGAAACTGATTAAAACTTCTATCACTATGAAACTATGAATAATAAGACAAAGATGTATGCTTTAAAAGGACAATTGTGAAAATAAGTATAGATAGTAACTAAAATATACAATATTGAATGTGTTTAAATGAATGATCTTAGTTAAGCTATAGTGTGTGAAGGCAATGAGGCCTTTAAATTATTTTAGCTAAGTTGAAATTTCCCTGATGGGAGAATCCCTTAACTTCTTTCCTGTTGTCTATTATGTTTCTCTGGAATGAGAAACTGATATGTTGATGAATGTAGATATTTTGGCATGAGAATGTTGAGAGTTGCAACTGAAATTTGATTGTGGTTGCACTCATGAAAACATTAGGGACAATGTGATGGAGTGCATATAGATATGCTAAGGCATATATGGAAAAGGTTTTACTGAAATAAATGTTATAGTATATGCATTTGATTTTACATAACAACTAATGTGAAATGTGAATGTGGTGATGTATGTCACGTATAAAGAAGATTGGAACTATTAGGGAAGGACAAATTCCAATAGTGAACAACCTCAGACATAAGTGAGTGAAAGAAGGTTGCTAATAAAAGTAAAATCTGCGAAAGGGATTTTGGAAGTCCCCAGGAAGCACCATTGAAGAGGTAATAGCAGAGAAGGTGTTGGCAGCCAGAACAAGTATAAAGATTTCATGCCCATGTGACATGAGAGGTAAAAGGGATTTGGGTAATAATCCCTTCTAAAATAGTCTATGTTTTGATGTATGCATGCGATTTGAATGGTTGTTGTATGTCATTGATACCCAAGTAGGGTAGGATTCAGGAAGAAAAACCTGCATGATGGAGGTGTGAACCTCTAATAGCCAGGATGATTGAAATCCTTGGAAAAATGCATGAACAAATATATGTCACAAGGAGTGATTGGGAACAAAAGTTCTCGAAGGTGTCACATTGATGTAATGCATTAAGGAGATACATGTTATAAGAGAGTAAGTATATATAGGACTGCCATTGTGGAAAAGTATCTTCCAGTGCTCTGCGGAATTGCAGAATGGTAAAGAGAGGAATTGGGTGGCCATAAACATCGACACCCTGGTTACCAATGAAGAAAGAATGATTGAATGCATTCATGTGAACCTTTTAGTTTCATGTATTCTGATTTCAGGTCATGATTAGCTGAAGCAGGAAAACACAATCCTGTGATAAAAATAAATGTGTATAAGGAACTATGTGGTAAAAGGTTGGTTGAGTTCCAACCCACCAAGGAAAAGTGTCTAATATGACAAGTAATAATCTGAAAATCAATGCGAGGGTGCATTATGTGTGAATGTGGCCATGGATATTGGCACATGGATTAAATTCATTTGATGTTTGATCGCATTTTTGAAAGGTTTGGTATGCTAAAATAAATCTTTTGTAAGGAATGGTATTTCCTTCTTGAGTAGATGAATTTAATTGATAGTATGCACAGTTCTGAAATTCTATGTGAGCCACTACAAGTGTGCAATGAAAATATAACATACATGAGAACTAACAATTAGTTTGGTTGATTGAAGTGGAAATTACAAGAATAAAGGTCTTGGCATGGAAGTGTTGTAAGTCCACAAGGAAGACCAATGCATGTTGTTTATAAAAGAGCCAAACTGCCATGAGAAAGATATTTCAAGCTTGTGAATCTGGTCCCTATGGGAAACAGATCTGAAAATGAAAATCT